>VMDO01006126.1:0-103743 GCA_007922755.1 Pedetes capensis | reverse complement strand
GTGTCCAAGATCCCTATAGAAAGGCATTATACCAAATAAACCCTTCAAAATGAATTTTGTTTTCAAGCCATGGAGAAACTCTTGTTGCTAATTAAACATTATGCCCAGCATCAATTTCCAAATATTTTACTTCCACGACAATAATAACTGAAGTAAAGTCATATTTATTCAGGGGTGACAATATGCTAGATATAATTCTTGCTAAACAAAACATATAACATCCTGTCTTCCTGAAGCTTCGTGTTCAATGGAGAAGACAGAGAATAAGTCAGAAAACCAAAGTACATGCATAGACTACTTGTGTTTCAAGTAGCAATAGAATGAGGAAGCAAATAAAGCTAGGTAAAAAGACAGAGGACCAGGGGTGAGTACACAGGTTGGGGGTTACTGGTTAGATAAGGTGGTGCCATTTGAGCAGAAATCACACAATGTAAGAGGGGACACAAATGAAATTAAAGGGCAGAGAAGGGCACAGAGAGAAAATAGTAAGAGCAGAGCCCAGAGACTGAAGAAGTTTGATGTGTTCAAAGTCCACAGATAGTCAGAGAGCCAACCAAGGCCTCTTAGGTCAAGGTAAAGAATTTGGATCCCTCAAAGTGATATGAGAGGTCCTGGGTGGGGCGGTTCGAACAAAGGAGTGACATGATCTGCTCCCTTGGCCCCTGGGTCTAGAATGGAATGAGGACAGACAAGAGTGATGCTGAACACCAGCACAGAAGTCCACAGGCTAGGTCCTGGGGTGGGGACCAAGGAGGAAGCTGTCAAGAGGAGGAGATGGACTGGACTGTGCACAAGGTGATACTTGGGATAGGCAGAAAGAAGAGCCATCTTAAAGTTTGGGTCAGAGCATGTGGATAAAAGGAGGTTCCACCTATTAAGCTGGGGAAAATGGGAACTGCATTTGTAGGGGACAGTAGAGCTGGGTGAGGCAAAGCCAATAGTTCAGTTTTAGGATGCAGGAACATCCCTCACATGTCTGTCTGCTTGTGCTGTGGAGCTTGCATGTTGCTGTGATGCTGAAAACTATGCCATCTATATCTCAGATACCAGCAGGGCCACCCATAGTGGATAGGTTTCAGCTGAGCTTCTAGACTAAGACCAATTAGGGAGAAGGACCCAGCAGCCCACTCCCAAAACAATGAGCCATTGAAAACCCTATGAAGAGCAGAGAAGCACTGTCAAATAGAGTGCCGGAAAATGAGCCCTTCAGGCTGGAAGGCATTCAACAAACTCCTGGGGAAAAGTTGCCTCTTCAAAGTAGTTGTTGTTGTTAGGTGCCGTCGAGTCAGTATCCGACTCATAGAGACCCTCATAGGGTTTTCAATGGCTGACTATTTTGGGATTGTCTTGGGAGTGGATTGCCAGGTCCTTCTTCCATTTTTTGCGGTGCTGGGAATTGAACTCGGGACCTCAGAGACTGGCTCTACCCATTGAGCCAAATCCCAGTCCCCTTCAAAGTAGAGTCAACCTTAAAGATGGGAATAGAGCAAAGCCCCTGGGACCTCCTTTTGCTGGTGTGGCATGACTCAAAATGAGAAGAAACACAGTGGCTGCCACAATGGGCTCAAACATAAAAAGATCATATGCATGGCACAGTGTCAGGTAGTGCGTTGTTCTGTTGTACACAGGGTGGCTATGAGTCAGATCCTACTTGATGGCACCTACCCCAAGTGTTACCATTAGACATCCAAGCAGAGAGGAGGAGGATGCATTTGGGATGTAAGTCAGGAACTCAGGCTGGACATGTTTGGGGGGTGATCAGCATAGGGATGGTAAGAAAAGGGGACAGATATGACCACAGGGTGAGTGAGCACAGATCTAGAAGAGACGGGGTCCCAGGGTGGAGGCCAGAATCACTTTAGCACTAGAGGTCAGGAAGACGGAGAGGAGGAAGTGGGGAGATAGAGAAGGAGGGAGGGAGGGAGGAGGGAACCAACAGGGGGCTGTGTCCGATCCAGAGGAAAGTGAACAGAGCTGCTGGTTAAATGTTCATGGGAGGCTGGAAAAGAAGTGGGCAATGGGATTGGAAAATTTGGTGCAGGAAAGTTGAAAGCAAGGCTGAAACTCGCTAAAGACAGCTTGGCAGAGAGGAAATGCAGATGGTGAGCGCAGGTGAATCACTCAGGCCTTTTGCTATAAAGAGCAGAGAAGTGGGTCAATAGGGGCAGGGGGCATTAGATGCGGGAAGGGTTTTTAATATAGAAGCTGTTATGGCATGGTTGTACAGTAGTAGAAATGATGTAATAAATGTGGGGAAATGGTCATGCCATAGCGAGAGGAGAGAATTACAGGAACGGGGCCTCTGAAATTCCCAATACAGAGGAGATGCAGAAGGCCAAAGTTGAAGGACTGGACTTAGGAGCACCGAGTCCATCTGTATTGCATTGAACTCTCCTTCAGAAAGTCACACCCTGGGCTCAGGGATTTAGCTCAGTGGTAGAGTGCTTGCCTTGCAAGTGCAAAGCCCTGGGTTCAGTCCTTAGCACTAAAAAGAAAAATAAATAAACTTTACATCCCCCACAACCTCAGGACATAACCTTATCTGCCAATATAATTAGTTAAGAGAGGTCACATAGGATTAGGATGGGACTTAGTCCAATAACTAGTGTGCTTATAAGAAGAGAAAACAGAGACAGAGATGCGCAGAGAGAATGGCATGCGCAGATGGTGGCAGAGATCGGAGCAGTACAAGCCTAGGAATGGCCAAGATTGACAGCAGCCACCAGAAGCGTGGAAGAGGCAAGGAAGACTTCTTCCCCAGAGCCCTTGGCAGGAGCACGGCCCCACCAACACCTTCACTTTGGACTTCTAGTCTCCAGAACCCTGAGAGAGTGTTTATTGGTTTAAACCATCGAGCTTGTGGTAATTTGTTACAGATTCCACAAGACACTAATACATCATTCACTGGAAGAAGAGCGTACACCCATGTGCAGGCTACAGAGGAAGCTGGGTGGCAGGTTGGAGCTCTCTTTTATTATTTCTGTATTCTCCATACAATTAGCCATGAAATCACCAGGAAAAAGAAAAGGTGCCACATAGGGCAATGTGACTCACCTGGAACAATACTGGTTAAGTCTGTTTTCCCTCCCGGAAAGTCTGTCAATAGCACCTCCTTTCACTCCCAAAGGCATCCAGATTTGGGCAATATGTGAATGGATTTTTCTGGCATTGCATATCTGAGGATAGATTAAAGGGCAGGAAAAGTCGACTCAGAGAACAGATCAAAAAGGAAAATATGATGGCATTTCTGGAAGATGCTGAAGCCTCATTGGTTATTTGTGGCCATGCAGTAAGAGTCAAATCAGTCAGACCAATGATCACGGTTGTGATTTTTCCAGTCACATTCTGTTGTCAGGAGCAGCTGGAGTAGGTGGGCCATCAGTTTTAAACAAGGTTAGGACTTGCCATGCGCGTTTAATACACAGAGAAAGGGGTAGGAGGGTGAAGGGAAGGGGAGGGAGTGATTATGAATGATAGCATGATGGCTTCTGAACCTAAGCTAGATAAGGAGAGATGTGCTGACCTGAGGCTTGGGGTGGAGGGGGCACAGACAAAATTGTTGGTCAATGGATTGTAGCAAACATTGTCAAGCAGGACCCTTGCAAAGGTCCTCTAGTCAGAAGTGGAGGCACCCACCATGAGCCGCCTGCCTCCCGGGTGTGACTGTCTTTTGTTTCCTCCATCTTTCTGGTGGCCATGCTCACACTCACACTGCAAAGACCTTCCCACCAGGAGCCGCACAGGACTAAAGTTCAGAACCTAGGGAGGAGAGGGCAAGGTGGGGTGAGGACAGGGGTGGAAAACACCACAGATACCGGGGCTGATAGGGTGGATCAAAAAGGAGGAAAAGAGAGCAGAAAAGGGAGGACCTCCTGGAGACCCAACCCATAGTCTCTGACCTTAATGAGAGGGAAAAGGAAAGAAGTATGTGGCGCTATCTAGGGACACCAGGAGTTTTTGATAACAAAGTGGCTTCGCCATTTCATCTAAGCATTGTAGGGAGAACTCAATACTTTTATGATGCTTCGCCCATTAATCGTTTCAACAAGGTGAGAAACATTGGCCCCATTTTACAGATGTGTAAAGAAAAGTTCATGATCCCTGGGACATGCTGTAGAAGAGACAGATGGAGCTTCTGTTGCCTTCAGGGGGCCCAGACTCCCTGGAGACAATGTCCTTGTGGAAAGGTTATCCGTGGCGGAGGCCACCAGGGGGAAGGAAAAGCCAAGGGTTTGACCTTGTGCCTTGACTAAGAACTGATCCTGTGACTTTGAAACCTTGGAGTGGGATGCTGAGAAGCAAATAATATCAACTTTTTAGTTGCTTGTGTGTGTGTGTGTGTGTGTGTGTGTGTGTGTGTGTGTGTGTCTGCATGCACATGTGTTGTAAGAAGAAGGAATCTGGACTTACCCTTGTGAACGGCAATCTTCCTTTGTCTAGAAAGATTAAAATGTAATTTTTAACCTTACATAGTAAATCAATGACGTTATTGTGAACACAAATTGGACACACCACATAGCTGAACTCCCACGTGTATCAAAGGTTCACAATGTTTTGATCTCAGGTTCCACTGACATGCTTTTTGGAGGAGGAGGGGCATTGAGACAGGGTCTTGCTATGTAACCCAGGCTGGCCTTGAAATCCTCCTGCTTCTGCCTCCTGGGTGCTGGGATTACAGGCATGCACCACCACCCTCAGCCTTAATATCAATACACATTCAACATGACTGAGAAGGCTGAAGAGCTTTCGTTTATGTGGGCAGTATCTCTTGATAGTTAAGGTATTAGAATCTAAACAAAAAAATTAAATACAGGAATGTACACACACACACACACAAATAACACACACACTGGACATTCCATTAGCTGACAGGGTGGTAAAGTTATTTAGGCTCATGGAGCTTCTAGAAGACTACTCATGGGTGAGAGAATGGGAGTGAAAAGGCAAACCCATTTTAGGGTTAGGAGGAAGATAGCTTTGACTATAAGGATTCCAGAAAGGGCCTTGAGGCCGCCTGGACCACTCTCTGAGAGCCACAGTTCTACAGAATCTCAGACAAGGCTCTCTTTGTTGTGGGTAAAGTTGCATCTTTGCAGATTATATAAAAATGTTTCTTTTCTTTAGAAGACTGCGACCGTATTGTTCCTACATCTTGGGAGGTGAAGGTGTGTGTTCTCTTTCAAGAGGTTTCCCCAGCCAAAGGAGCCCCAGAAGGCACAGGACACAAGACCATTGTCCTTCACCATTAGCTGATGGAAGAACCCTAAGAGAACTCCAATAAAGGGGAATCATGTTTGGGAGGCTGACAGGTAAAAGAAAAAAAAAGAAGAACCTCAAGTAGATGGATTGACACAGTGGTTGCAACAATGGACTTAAACATTAAAAAAGGATCATGTGCATGGCACAGTGTCAGGGAGTGTTTCATTCTGTCATTCATAGGGTCATTATGAGTTGAACCCAACTCGGGAGCATCTAACAACAACAACAAGGGGACTTGTCCTTCTTTTTTCACTCTCCTCCTTCTCTTCTTTTGTTTGAAAATCTTTTTAAAAAATAAAATTTCCAAACCTATGCAAAAGACGATAATACAGTGACTATGCCTATAGACATTACCCAATTACAAGAACTCCCAGTTCAACACCATTCTTATGCTATCTCTACTGCCTCATCCCATCACCACACCCACTAGGCTATTTTCAAGCAAGCCACAGACATCACATCTGAAAATATGTCACTATGCATCTCTACATGGTAAGAACTATTCTCTTGAATGTAACCACATCACCGCCATCCCACCTAAATTATCATAATTTCTTAATATCAACATGCATTCAGTTCATGTCCAAATTTCTACTCAAAACAAACAAAAAAAGGAGTAGAGTGCAGCTTTAATTATCAAGAAAAGTGGGATGGCACAAGGGCAACAAGCCCAAATAATGGAGATTAAAACAATGGAGAAGAGGAAGAAGTGGCAGGGTGACTCTCCATAATCCCTAGCCCCAGGGCAGACAGTAGCTGGGGGCGTTGGAGGATAGAGAGCCCTTCAGAAGGTGCATGACTGAAGAGAGATGTGACAGGGCCATCCCTGATTGTGGGCAGCTGATGGGCAACAAGGCAGAACTGCCTGCAAGGGTGCATGGCTGAAGAGAGATCCAGTGGGGCCATCCTCATGGCAAGCAGCTGGAGGGAGGCACAGCAGAGCCCTCAGCAAGGGCACAGAACTGAAGAGAGGTGCTGCTGGGCCCTCCCTAACAGGTGCAGCTGGGGGAGACAAGGTGGACAAAGTAGAGGTCTGCAGGACTCTCCTGGGAAGAGCCTGGGTGACACAGCTCCACCATACAGTCTTGGACTTGGGGTATGGGGGGGATTTTTTGTGCTGTTTGTTTGTTTGTTTGTTTTTTATTGGGGAGAGATGGTTTCTGCCCTGGCCTCTGGAGCCACTAGAACTGTGAACTGGAGGGAAGGAAACCGAAAGGTGGCAAGCTTGGAGGATGGAGAAAAGTGGCTGTCACTGCTGGATCCCTAAGCCTAAGAAAGCTTGTTCAGAATGAGGCACGTTTGGGGATTGGTAGTGTTTGTGATGTAGAGAAGTATCTGGGGAGCCTAAGACACATGGTTTAGGCTGTGATGCAATTGGGGGCTGGGAATGCAGGGGGAAGGGAGAAACTGAGGGGACCATGCTGAATGCAGAGGCTGCAGCAGAAGATAGGCACTAGACACTGAGGCTGAAAACTAGGAGGGTGGGGGAGGGAGAGAGAAGCACCAGTGACCCATCATCACCCAAGCTCACAGGAACTTCAGGGAAGAACCTCTTTATACACCAAGGAGGTGAGACCTAGCACCCAGACAAAGCAAAAGGCAAGCCTCAGCAGAAAAACACACAAAACATGAAAGGTCAAGCTAGGTGGGAAGATCCTATAGACCAAAGCACCTCAATGGACAATTTCAGGGTAACCAGATTCTTGGAGATGCCTGATGGAATATTTAGAAAGCTGCTTATAAATATTCTAAAAGACCTCAAAGACACCACCATGAGAGAATTGATTCACTAAACAAAGAAACTATCTAAATTGGAAGAAAAATTCTCCAGGGAAATTGAGATCCTGAAGAAGAATCAAGCAGAAGTCCTTAATATGTAAAGCAAAATTAATCAACTCAGTATTACCATAGAATCTTCAGTATCCAGATTAGTTGAAGCTGAAAACAAGGTAACTGAAGCTGAGGAAAATGTTGTTGTTGTTGTTGTTGTTGTTGTTGTTAGGTGCCGTCGAGTTGGTGTCCTACTCATAGCAACCCTACATACAACAGAAGAAACACTATTGTTAGTGCTTCCCTGCTATTCATAGGGTTTTCAATGGCTGATTGGTTTTTGGGAGTGAGTTGCCAGGTTTTTCTCCCAAGCCTTTAGCACCTGTTGTTCCCAGATGGTCTCCCATCCAAGTACTAACCAGGATCGACCCTGCTTAGCTTCTGAGATCTGATGGAATCAAATGCCACAGTGGTATGGCTGCAGGGAAGGAAAATGTAGAAGATCTTATTTACTCAAATGCCAAGATAGAAAGATGAGGCAGGAGATGCAAGATTTTCAAGAGATATTTGATAAAATAAAGAAATGAAACCTATGAATTCAAGGGATTCATGAAGGAGCTAAAAACAACACAAGAGGATTAGGAAGTTTATTCAAAGAAATATCAGATGAGAACTTCCCAAACCTAAGGCAAGAGCTGAATACCCAAACAACTGAAACATTCAGAACCCCAGAGTAGACCAGAGCAGACCCTATAGTACATTATAACTGGAATGCTAAATCTAGAGAGGAAAGAAGCTATTCTAAACACTTCAAGAAATAAACACCAACTCATTTACAAAGGCAAACCCATCAGAATAATGGCAAATTTCTCAACAACAACATTGAAGCTAAGGAAAGCTTGGATAGACATCATCCAAATCCTGAAAAAGAGTAACTGCCAACTAAGATTACATTACCCAGTGAAGCTATTTTTTTAAATAAATGGTGAGTTCAAGACATTCCATGATATTGCCTTGTTTAAATGATTTGCAGCCACCAAGCCAGCATTATAGAGGATCCTCAATGAAACAGCATATGCAGGGGAGGTAAGATAACTACAAATACAAGATCAAAGGAATGAATAATAAACATGAGAACTTAAGAAAAATAGGCCAAATATGAATCAAAAACCATTAACAAGTACAAAATCAATGCAGAGTAATAAGCACCTCTCAATAATTAGTCTCAGTGTAAATGAACTTGACTTACCAATCAAGAGACATAGAGTGCCCAATTGGATTAAAAAACATAAACCCTCAATATGTGGCAGTCAAGAGACTTGCTTCATCCATGAAGACCATAAAAGGCTGAAAATTAAGGGCTGGAAAAAAATATGCCAAGCATGTAGGGGGAAAAAGCAGAGTTTCAATATTAATTTTGTACAACTTAGACTTCAATTACAAACTAATCAGAAGAGACAAATAATGACACTATATATTAGTAAAAGAAACAGTCAACCAGGACCCCATAACAATACCTAATATTTACTCACCAAAATAGGGGCACCTAGCTTCATTTGTTGGAGATAAAGAAACACATCAGGCCAGACTCCATTATTATGGGAGATTTAAATACCCCACTTTCTCTAAGACAGGTCATCAAAGCAAAAAATCAACAGAGAAATGAAAGATTTGAATAGCACCACAGACTTACTGGACCTTACAGATGTCTATAGAATAGTCCATCCATCAGATGCAGAATACACATCCTCCTCAGCAACATATGGAACTTTTTCTAAGATAGACCACATTTTAGTCCACAAAAATGCCACCCCAAAGATACAACAAGACAGGAATGGGAATAATGCCCTGTACCTTGTCAGATCACAATGGAATAAAATTAGAACTCAAAATCAAGAAAAATTTCAGCAATCTTACAAATTCATGGAGACTGAGTAATACCCTGCTCAATGATCAATGGGAGAAGGGCCTGGCAATCCACTCCCAAGGCAATCCCGAAACAGTCAGCCATTGGAAACCCTATGAGGGTCACTATGAGTCGGATACCAACTCGATGGCACCTAACAACAACAACAACAATGATCAATGGGTCATTTAAGAAATCAGAGAGGAAATTTTTGAAATTCTACAATCAAACAAGGATGAAAATACATCCTACCAAAATTTGTAGGATACAGCAAAGGCACTTCTAAGGGGAAGGTTCATTGCCATGAGCACCTTCATCAATAAGTTAGGGAAGGCCCACTTAAATAACTTAATGACACATCTTAAGGCACTAGAAAGCCAACAACAAGCCAATCCCAAAAGGAACACTCAGACAGAAATTACCAAGAGCAAGGCAGAAATATCCCAGTAGGATCCAAAAAGACAATTCAAAGAATTAAGCAGACTTAGAGCTGGTTCTTTGAAAAACTAAGTAAAAAAGTTTCCCCCTTAGCCAGTCTCCCCAAAAGAAAGAAGAGACCAAAATTTTAAGATTAGAGATGAAAATGGGGCTAGGACTACTAATACCAATGAAATCCAGAAGCTCATCAGGGAACACTTTGAGAAACTGTACTCCCCCAAAAAACAAAAATATAGAAGAAATGGAAAAGTTCATTAACACATACGAATTACCAAATTAAACCTGGAGGACATAAACAACTTAAATAGACCCATTAAATTCACTGAAATAGAGATGATGATAATAGGCTCCCAACAAAGAAAAGCCCAAGTCCTGATGGGTTCACAGTAGAATTCTACCCAAGCTTCAAAGAAGAATTAATACCTATTCTCCTCAAACTATTTCATAAAGTAGAAAAGGAAGAGGCACTTCCAAAATCATTCTATGAAGCCAGTATCATCCTGATACCAAAACTGGGCAAGGACACTTTAAAGAAAGAGAACTATAGACCAATTTCCCTGATGAACATAGATGCAAAAATCCTCAATAAAATTCTGGCAAACCAAATTAAGCAACACATAAAAAAGATCATATACTGTGATCAAGTGGGCCTCATTCCACAGATGCAAGGCTGGTTCAACATACAAAAATCAATTAATGTAATTCAACATATCAAGAGGCTTGCAGACAGAAATCACATGATCATCTCAATTGGTGCTAAAGCGACCTTTGACAAAGTGCAACATCTGTTCATGATAAGAGCCCTAGAGAAAATGGGTACAATAGGGAAATACTTTAACATCATAAAGCCCACCTATGACAAGCCTACAGCCAATATCATACTAAACACAGATAAATTAAAACCATTCCCTCTAAGATCAGGAACAATACAAAGATGTCCACTCTCTCCTTTCTTATTCAATATTGTGATTGAAGTCCTAGCCAGAGCAACCAGCAAAAAGAAAGAAATCAAAGAGATAAGGCAAAGAAGAGGTCAACTTATCCCTATTCACAGACAACATGATCCTTTACCTAAAGGATCCCAAACATTCCTCCAGAAAACTCTTAGAGCTAATTAACGCCTTCAGCAAAGTAACAGGATACAAAATTAACATGCAAAAATCAGTAGCCTTACTTTACACTAATAATGAACAGGAAGAAAAAGAAATTAAGGCACCAATCCCATTTACAAAACCCACCAAAGAATTAAATATTTAGGTATCAATCTAATCAAAGACCCTAACGATCTCTACAAACTTTAAGACACTAAAGGAAAACTTCAAAACACTAAACTCCAAAACACTAAAGAAGGAAATTGCAGAGGATACTAGAAGCTGGAAGGATATCCCTTGCTCATGGATCAGGAGAATCAATATTGTAAAGATGGCTATATTACCAAAAGAAATGTACAGATATAATGCAATCCCCATTAAAATTCTAATGATAGACTTTGTGTAAATAGATAAAACAATCCTAAAATTCGTGTGGAAGCACAAAAGAGCACATATAGCCCAAACAATCTTGAGCTGCAAAAACAGTCAAGGTGGGATCACTATACCTGACTTCAGACTATACTACAGAGCTATAGTGACAAAAACAGCTTGGTATGGGCACAAAAATCGGCTTGAAGACCAATGGAATAGAGTCAAAGACCCAAAGCTACACCCATGCAGCTGATTTTTCACAAAGGGGCTAAGGATGTTCAATTGAGAAAAATACCCTCTTCAACAGATGGTGCTGGGAAAATTGGATATTCATTTGCAGAAAACTGAACATAAACCAGTATATTTCAATTTACATGAGAGTGAATTCAAAGTGACTGAGACTTCAACATAAAATTGGGAACATTAAACCTATTAGAAGGAATATAAGAAACATGCTCCAACACATAGGCATAGGGAAATATTTCCTTAACAAGACTCCAACTGCCCAGGAAATGGCACCAAGAATTACCAAATGGGGTTACATGAAATTAAAAAGCTTCTGTACAGCAAAAGAAACAATCAACAGAGTTAAGGGAGAACCTACAGAATGGGAGAGAATCTTTGTATCCTACATATCAGACAGAGGACTTATTTCAAGAATATACAAAGAACTTGAGAACAAATACCAAGACAACAAATAAGCCAATATATAAGTAAGCAAAGGAAATGAGCAGACAGTTCTCAAAGGAAGAAGTTTGAAGGACCAAGAAACACATGAAAAAATATTCAATATCCCTATCCATTAGGGAAATGCAAATCAAAACAACACTGAGATTCCATCTCACTCCAGTAAGAATAACCAAGATCAACAAAACAAATAGTAACAAATGCTGGCAAGAATGCAGAGAAAAAGGATCTCTTACACTTCTGGTAGGATTGTAGAGTAGTTCAGCAACTTTGGAAATCAATATGGAGATACCTTAGAAAACTAAGAATAGAACTGCCATATGACCCAGCAATACCATTCCTGGGAATATACCTAAAGGGTGATAAGTCATCATACCACAGGGACACCTGCATTTCTATATTTAATGCAGCACTCTCCACAATTTCAAGGGTATGAAATCAACAAAAATGTCCATCAACCGAGGAATGGATAAAAAAGTTGTAGTATATATGCAGAATGGAATATTATCTGGCAATGAAAAAGAATGAAATAATGTCATTTGCAGCAAAATTGATGGAACTGGAGTGAAATTAAGTGAAAAAACCCAGGCCTAAAAGAAAAATATCATATATTCCTACTCATATCTGGGAGATAAAGCTAATTTAAAGGAAGAAAATCTATAAATATGTAGATATATTTCAAAAAGAATAATCAGGTTCATCTAAGTAGGGAAAATATGAGTAGAAAGAAGGGGGAAAGGTCTAGCAAGGGTAGCAAAGATTGTGGGAGGAGGAAGGGGAGGGGAAATAACACAGAGGGTTAAAAAGAGGGAGCGGACAATCTCAAGTTAAATGATGCAACTCCACAAATACATGGGAAAAACCAGGAATAACACTCGTAATTTCATATGATTTTTATAATATATTAATCAAAGGGTTTCATAAATTATGTAAGTTAATGTAAGTGTAACCAAAAATGATATAAAAGGTACACAATGGAAATACCAAGAGACTTGCTATTAGTACCCCACTAACATTTATTAACTAAAAAAAATAAAGAATGGGTAATGAGGGCTGGGGTGCAGCGCAGCTAGTGCTGGAGCCCTTGCCTAGGATGCATGAGGCCCTGCGTTCCACCTACAGAGCTGAAAGAAAAAAGGAAAAAGAATAAGTGATGATATCATAGGGAATTATTACTTTCTTTATATTTTTTGTTTTGTAGAGTTTTTTATATTGGATGTGTATTTTGAAATTAAAATATTTGAAATCATTTTAAAAATTAAAATCTCAGAAAAAATGAGGAAAAGCACTAGCAGCCAACATAGAAATGAAAAAATATAAATGGACAATGAACCTAGGAAATAAACCACCTAAATACACTAGTAATAAAAGAAATTTGATGCAAAACAAGAGTGAGATGATATTTTATTAACCAATTATTTTTAAAAAGTATTCCAATATTGCTAATTATTGGTATTACTAAGAATATAAACTGGTTCAAACACAGTTTTTGCAGGAAACTAAATTATCATTATCTATTCTAGAATGGAGGTTAGCATTGCTTATCATGTGACTTAAAATGTTTGTAATCCAGGGCCCACTACTTTAACTTCCTCAAAATAGTCTACATAAAAGGATCAGGTATGTAATAATGTCTTATGTTAAGAATATTTGTTATAGTTATTTATAATACCAAAAATTATTAAAGCTTAAATGTCCATAATTAAAGGTTACCATTCTGAAGGAAATTAGGATCATGACCTTTAAGAAAAATAGTTAATGACATGGGGGAGGGGGCTTATTATACATTGTTGCTTAGAAAAAGCAGATTACAAAAGAGTATGTCTAATATGGTCACAGTTTTCTCATGTGCCTTTCTTGAAAATATTACCCAATTATATACTTTAATCAAAATTAAAACCTTAGGACAGTATCAATAAACACTGAAATTGGCCAAAATGCTTAAACCTAAATAATTTACAGTTTTAAAACTGAAAGTGAAAGTAAAACTAACAAGGTAATAATAATCTGGTACCAAAACCAAAGAGAAGTAACTTATATTAAATACTTTCCCTAAAATGAAGGACAGATGGTAGCCCAAAGATCAGAGATCAAATTTGAAACTTCAAAGGTGACCGTTACTATATATTAGCCTCTAAAATACATAGATAGCAAAGTCAGCATGACTGTATAGCACAAGATAGGCAATAAGGAGACAGTAAGGGAGTGAGCTTAACAACAGAAAACATGAGTGAACACCACAGGGGCAATGTCTACCATAATAAAGAACTCATGAATGGGCTAAACGCCTATGCAGGAAAAGACTTACATTGGGTCCTAAAGGTGTAGTAAGCCCCCAAACTACATATTTTTCATTAAAATACAAATATAAAGTAAAACTGGTATAATATGTTTAAAAACAAAAAGAATATAGGAGACATGGTAGAAATGTAAAATGAATATTAGATGAAAAAGAAATCTGAAAAAAAAAACACTAAATGGCACAAAGAAGGGCATTTTATAGCAAAAAGGGTTATAATTTAAATCAAGCACACTTATCAGTGCTCACGGCTTTCAGGAAAAAAAAAGTCTTGTGAAATATTTAATGCTAACTTTCTATTAACTCTTAAAATAGGATGTGTAATTGTTTTTAATTGTTTTGTTCCTCACAGTATTCCATTTAAATATATAAAGGAAAAATGTTAGAAATCCAAAGAGAAACCAAATGAGAGAATTTTGAGAAACTTATGGTTTTGGCAAATCAATCAGAAAAAAATAACAAGAATTTAAAGTATCTAGGTAATAAAAATTAATTTCATTTTTTAAATGAGATGATTAGAGAGTACATTTTCCTAGCAATTATGAAAAATTTATAAAGAACACATCAATAAAGTGCAATAATATTATAAATTAATAACAAGTATTACCTGAGGATAGTGAGTCCTGACAATAATCCTCTTAGAGTAAATCCTCATGAAAGGAAGTTCAAATTTTCATAATGAGGGAGAAAAGTTAGAGTAGAAATTTATTTTGAAAAGTAAAAGTAAAAATTATCAAAAGAAATCATTTTATGGCATATTTAATGAAGGTAAAGAACAAAACATTAACTATTGATTTTTCAGCACACTTTTTCTGATAAAAATTGGGATCTCATGGTACAACATCCTTCATGTTTAAATAATAATGTCATTTTTTTTTAATTTAAAAAATCAATGCCTTTGTCAGTTTCCCAGAGGTCCTTTCAATGCTTTTCTATTTAGATAGTTCCCCTCTGAAGCTATTGTGCATCATCTTATAGGTCTTTGTATTCTTTAGGCTACATTCTGTTAGATCCTCTTTTGTCAAATCCAGGTGATTGCAATAAGTTATCTAACATCACCTTCATCAACTTCATACAATCCTAAATAATGCCTTTTTAATCAAATCTGATGTGTTTGCTTTGTTTTGTCAGAAAAACATGCAATAATCAGTTAGAGGTTACTGGGCAAAGACATCTGACCAGATAAATAGGAATAGACCCTGGTCTTACCAGAAAAGGGACTATTACTCTAAAATCAATTTCTAAATGGTTAGTTCATCAGAGGACAGTTTGTGCTACAACTTTGCTGCCCTATACAACTTCATACCCGCAGAGAGTTATATATTAAAGACATCTCCTTCATGAAAAATAAATTCTGTCCTTCATAATTATGCATAAGAAGATATCAAAATTGCAATGATGGATTGTGCAGAAGTTAATCACAATGAAAACAGGTTATATCAAAAGCAATGGAATATAGTCAAGGTGTTAATGTGTGGGGAACTTATGGACTTAAATGCTTTCAGTGTCCAATAATACTGAAAATAAGCACTTAACTTTTATTACAAACTTGAAGAAAGGTCATGAAATTTAAAAAGCAACAATGGACTGGGATGTAACTCAGTGGTAGAGTGCTTGCCTACCATGTGCAAGGCACATGATTCAGTTCCCCAGCTCTGCTAAATAAATAGCAAGAATTAACAAAGATATAAACATCAGTCCAAAAATAATTCCTAATTCTGATTCTTTGAAAATTCCAGTACATTCCAAGTCTAGGCAAGAAAAAGTAAAGGGCCAGGGGAGGAGGAAAAGAAAAGAAATTGAAGGAAAAGGAGAGAGTTGGAGTGAAGGAGAGAAGGACGAAGCAAGGAGTTAAGGAATATTGTTGTTGTTAAGTGCTATTGAGTCGGTATCTGACTCATAGCGACCCTACGTACAACAGGTGAAACACTATTAGCACTTCTCTGCTCTTCATAGAGTTTTCAATGGTGGATTGATTTTTGGGAGTGGGTTGCCAGGTCTGACTGCTAACCAGGCCCAACCCTGCTTAGCTTCCGAGATCTGACGGGATTGGATGCCATAGGGCTACGGCTGCAGGTTAAGGAATATTAGGAGTGATTAAAGGTCTTGTTCTGAAGAGATCAGGTTCTGGAACAAAGTCCATTTTTTTTAAACCTAAAGTAACGATATAAAGTGACTGCTAGCGCCATCTGTTGGTAGCAGACAGCGTTGACACCTTTGGTAGGGCTTTGTTCAGATCAAACAAATCTTATAAACTGAAATTTTGAAATTGTAACATAACTTGTGAAGTGTTTTAAATGACATGTGATGCTGTGTCAAATAATTTTTAAATCTTTATTAAAGGTAAAATTTTTCTGGAAATTATTAATAATTAAAATTGACCCAAGAAGAGGTAGAAAAATAAGAAATATAAATTATACATAAGAAGTTTAAAAAAAAAAATCCCCATCATGTTTTAGGCCCAGTCAGGATTACAGGTGAATGCTTCTAAGGAGAGTCATTCTTGTATCTTCAATACTCTTTCAAGATGGAGAAAACGATTTTTTAATTAATTCCATGAAATCAGTACAACTGATTATATTAGTCAGATTGTTCTCTGTGGCACAGAAACCAACAGAAACAAATTTATGGGAGAAAAGACTTATTGGGAGTTCACAGTTACAGGATCACAATCAAGAATGGCAGTGGGGCAGGCATGGTGGTGGCAGACATCGAGGCCTGTGGTAGAGAACTTCACATCCTAACTGATCAGGAGCAGAGAGAAACCAGAACTGGAGCTCTGGGCATAAACCTCCAAAGGCCCACCCCCAGCAACCTACTTCTGCACAGTGTAGGACCTGTCTCCCAAAATTCCACAGCCTCCACAAACAGCACCACCACCTGGGGACCAAACATTCAAACACTTGACCTTTGGGGGATATTTTAGGTCCAAACCATAACACTGATACTACTTAAAAGCTAACACAATACCCCTAGAAAGGAAATTTGAAGAGAAATTACAATTTGAATATAGAGGAAAAGAGTGATTTGAATAATGATAGTGAGTGAAATATGAGTATTTAGTCAAAGAATATTACTCTCTCTAGATGCCATTACTTCTAGATGTGCAAGGATAACTTAGTATTATGAAATCATCAATATGATTCAAATAATAGATCTATGGGAAAAAATCTTGTGAAGATCTTGAAGGATGAAAAGGAAACCCTTCGATAAAATTCAATTACATTCCTGATTAAATAATCCTACTGCACTCAGATTAGAAAAGTTCATAAACATCAAGTTAGATTCCTTCTCCTTCTAAAATCAGGGGTAAGAAAATGATGCATGCAATACCACTATTTTTCAATGTCATCTTGGAATTTTTGGTTAGTGCAATAAATTAGTGAAAGAGATAATATGCAAAATACAATAACATGTATACTATCTGCTTTTTTTTTTTCAGTACTTGTAGTTTGAACCCAGGGCTTCGCACATACTTTGCAAGTGCTGTAACACAGAGCTCCTCCCCATCCCATTTTTTAAACTTTTTATCTTAACACAAGGTCTTGCTAAATTATACAGGCTGCCTCTGGCCTCAAACTTGTTAGACTCTCCAGGCCTGTTAAAGAAATTAAGGTACACCTGGACAAATATGGTGACATACTATGTTCATGGATGAGAGGACTAAATATTGCAAACAAATCAGTTGTCCTCCAAATTACTCCATATATGTAATGTAATTTCAACCTACATCTCAATAGGACTTCTTCTGGAAAATAAATGCGGACTTTCAAAATTCAACTAGAATAATAAACACAGAGAATACCCAAGCCATTTCTAAATGAATGGAAATAAAGTAGGACTTGTCAGAGCCAACTTTAAGAGTACTACTAGACCTGGTGCAGAACTAGAAAAATATATTAACAAAGCTCAATAGGATGTCCAAGAAAAGAAACAAGAACCTATGAGAATGTGGACTGTGGTAAAAGCAGCCTCAGAAAGCAGTGTGTAAAATAAGACTGCAAACAACTGGTATTGAAGCAGTTGGTTAAGTATTTGGAAAAGATAAGGTTAGACTATATTGCAAACATATGGTAGATTGTAGTTAGCTTTGAATTATCACTGCTTTTTCCATGAGATTATGCTTGCATGCCCCATTGATGGCTGGCTCAGCCGTATGACTTGATTTGGCCAATGAAATATGAACAGAATCAGTATATACCACATCCTAATAGAATTTGCTGCAGCTGTAGCCCTGTGGCATCCAATCCTGTCAGATCTCGGAAGCTAAGCAGGGTCAGGCCTGGTTAGTACCCGGATGGGAGACCGCCTGGGAACACCAGAAGCTGTAGGCTTGGGAGTAGGACCTGGCAACCCCCTCCCAAAAACCAATCTGCCATTGAAAACCCTATGAATAGCAGAGAAGCACTGACAATAGTGTTTCCGCTGTTGTACAGCGGGTCGCTATGAGTTGGATACTGATTCGATGGCACCTAACAACAACAACAATAGAATTTGTGTATCTAATTGCTGTTTCCACGATTGCTGTTTATCCTTCTGCCGGGACACCAGGTTAAAGGCTGTCTCTTCAGTTTTGGTCTCAAAGCACTTGGGAGCAGTGCCAAAGTGAACCTACAGCCAACATGAAAAGTGAGAAAAAATACTTACTACAAACTTCTGGAATTTGGAAGCCATTTGTTACCATCCACAACTTTCAAAAAAACTGTCGAGTATATATAGAGAGACAAAATGTAAAAGAGAAACTCTGATGTCTCTAGAAGAAATTATTGATGAATATTTACCCAGTTTTATGTCTATTTAAATATTACATGGAAGAACAACACTTAAATGGAACAATTTAAAGTGTTGGCTACATAAAAGGTTAAAATTTCTGTGCTATAAAGTATTCAGTCAACAACAAGCCAGGAAAATTTATTTGCAGTGTATATACCAGGAGATTCATATGTAAAAAATTCTTAGACGTGAAAAAAAGATATTAATGTCCAAAGGGACCAAGGACATTAATAAAAGTCAATTTGCAAAAGCAAACAGAAAAATAGTCTCAAAAATGTTAAAATATGTTTAACTTCATTAACCACCAAGGAAAGACAAATAAATGTTGAGATTCCTTTATCAACAGAGATATAAATTATGATCATGTCCAGTGATGGCAGAGGAAAGAGGCACTCACCTATACTGTTCGTAAGGGTAGAAATTGGTATACAATTGTTTAAAGAGCAATTGGACAAAATAAAAGTCACTTAGAAAGTCCACTTCTTAGAATTTATCCTTGAAAATAAAGAGATAAATGAGCAATAATGTGCACACACCTCAGTGTCTTTTTTTTTTTTTTTTCAGTACTAGGGTGTTGAAACCAGAGCCTCACACATGCTAGGCGAATGTTTTACCACTGAGCTGTACCCCATCCCCTTTTTTATTTTTTATTTTGAGACAGGGTCCTGCTAAATTGTTCAGGCAGCCTCTGGCCTCAAACTCATGATCCTCCTGCCTCAGCCTCCCCAGTCAGTGAGATTACAGGTGTACATCATGACATCTAGCTCCAATGTTATTTATAATGGGAGGAAATCCACAAAAATATTAAATGCTTAAGTAAATTGAAATACATTTATACAATGGAATACTATACAATCGTTAAGAATGATTACAGAAATGTATTTTTACTTATAAGAAAAGGCATATATGATTTTTAAAGGAAAACAATTTGCAAATAGTTAAGTCAATTATTTTATTCTATTCTACATATTGTATATATGATGTGTGTATATACTTAATGTATAGTTTAGTTATATATGCATATTTCTCTACATATATAATTTCGTAGTATCTAAAAACTGCTAAATTGCTAAATAGTCTTTGACAAGATTTCTTCATTCAAATATGCATTTGCAAAAATGTCAACAATGTATTATTTGTGTATTATAGAAATAATAAACCTTTACGAGAGTTCTCAAAATGGCTGTGTTTCTTATCTTCATTAGGGTCACAGATCCCTGATAATATATTGGAACCCATTGGTTGAGTGGACATGAAAGTATGTATAAGCAACTAGACACAGAATTCTGTATACATTTCCAGAGACTTCTTGTTCCTCAGGACTATAACTCATGGCGTCTAGATGCAGAGAACTTGGCACAAAGGCCCCACACCTTCCTATTACCTGGTCCGGGTATCATGACCCTGGGTCTACTCAGTCCAAATATCTATAACGAAGAAGATCTGGGTTGTTCAACTTAATGTTTTATTAAGTTGATAAAACATGGTCTGGGAATGAATGGTTCTGAAGTTTGTCACGAGAACTGCATCAAATTCAGCCAACATCACAGTAAGAGCTCAGACAGTGCGCCTGAGCCAGCCACCCATCCTCCAGAAGGAATGCAGTTTTTAACCAGGACGGCCAAGAGGGACAGATCAACTTGTCTTACCCTGGCCTGCTCACCACATTTTCCCATAGTTGAGGCTCCGCTTGTCCCGCTCTGAGTCTCTGTTTCTTTATCCAGAGCTTTGCAGGCTGTGTGTAATACTGAGCTCTGTGCAAATATTCAAGCTTATTTTAACATCTTCCTGGAGACTCCACCTCCTTTCTGCAAATTGCCAGTTGCCCGTTTTGCATGTTAGAAAAGTCTAAGTGACCTACTGCCCTCTTGCCTGCCTCTGCCCTGCATCTTTGCTCACTTTGCCTGCTCTGTTCTCTCACCATGTCATTTTCTCCGAAGGAGGGGCAGAGGGGAGCTGTGTTCCTCCCCCTACAGAAGGGGGGGTCCCCAGTGTTGGGGCTCCGCACTGAAAACCCAGGGGGATCATTATCCAGCCAGCTCACAGTTTACAACATGGGGCTCTAAACGTGTCCTTTCTTCCCTCCTAGACCAGCACTCTAAAAGCTGATGGCATTCCCCCACCCAACCAAAGCAACCGCTGTCATTTGGAGGCACAGCTGAATTCTTCCAAGTGTGACTTGAACTCCCACAATCATAAAAGCTGAAAGATTAAATGAATGAAGTTTTAATGTTCAATGCCTTTTACAAGTAAAGGTAAACCAGATAGATAGGACTTTATGTCATCTCTAGAATGGCTTAGCTCCGTAGGAAGTGTTAGCAGGAATAAGAATTAAGAACCTAGGAAGACACAGCTGGGTGTAGTGGCTCACGCCTGTCATCCCAGCGACTCAGGAGGCGGAGGCAGAAGGATCTTGAGTTTGAGGCCAGAAGCAGCCTACACAACTTAAGATAACTCGTATCTCAAGATGAAAAAACATTTAAAAAGGGGTTGGGGGTGCAACTCAGTGGTAGAGAGCTCTTGCAAAGTCTGTGCAAGGCCTTGGGTTCAACCTCCCAGTACCGATAAAAAAAAAAAAAAGAAAGAAAGAATTTAGGAAGACAATCCTTAAACATGTGAAATGTCTAGGCAGTGAGAGAGCATGTTTATCCAAATATTTAAAGTGATATGTTCCAGATATAGGAAGCTTATAGTTTTCAAGCAAAAGCTTAAAATTTTTTTATGGAACGCTTTCAAAAGGAGCTAAAACATTTCTCTGTCACAGGCAAAATATACAGAACATAGATTAACCTTTTTTATGTGTCTCCAGATGATTACGAATATTGAGTACCACACTGCGTTGTGATATATGGATCCCCAGGGGCGGGGGTGAGCTTCACATGGACGGGTGCCTACAGTGACTCTGAATGACTTAGAGCCCCTATAATGTTCACTTCATATGTTGGCTTTTTTTTTTTTTTGGTTGCTTCCTAAGTTGCTATGATGTTCTTGCCTTGAGCAAGCTGCCAACCATACTCCACTTTAAATTTGCTGTAGGCTGAGAAACTATTTGGCCAAGTTTTGATAAAAATTGTACCTCAAGTCAGAGTCTATAAGCTATAAGTAAGAGCTGACATTCTCTGCTAAGATTCTACCTACTTTTAGATTCACGCTACTTTTAGAGGATGAAGTTCCTCACATCTAATTTTCTGCACAATTGCCACTAATTGTTTTGTTTCATTTTTTTTTCCCATCTGGATTCTAGGCCATGTTGGAGAAGGGTAAATTTGGTTGTTAGGTGACATTTTTCAGTCAAATACAATGTTCCTGAATAAAACTAAGTGCATGATGAAGGTGTTCACAAAAGAAAGAAATGGGGTCCTTGGGAAAATGACACAGGAAAAAGCAAAACTTAAACCAAATCAGAAGAAAGGGAGGGAAAAGGTATTGGTGTTTACTGAGACTCACCATTGCCAAGTCCTAGGATCAGCACATATTGCTTCCCATTGAGGATTCACCATTAGGATTGTGTTTGTCTATGTGACTTAAAGAACTGGGACTTATGGATCTTATATAACAAAAAGCCTAGAAGTGAATGGCTGCTGCCTTTGGTTTAACTTCTCAATGATACTGCCAAAGACCTAGGCTCTTTCTCTTTCGTCTGGCATTATTCCAAACTGGCAGTGTCATTGTGGTTGTTACAAGATGGCTGCAAAAGCCCAGCTATTGCATCCAATGTTCAAGGCAAAATGAAGAGGAAATGGTAGAGGCTTTATCCCTTTGACACTTGGTCTTTTTATTTGTAAGATCAGCTCCATTAGACATACTTCCCCTTCCATCTCCTTATCCAGTCTAAGTCATGGTCCCTCAGGCCTGTCTCGGGCTCTGTCAGCCTAGACTGAAGGGCACACTATTAATGAAAAAGCAGTAGGTGGAGATGGCTAGTGGTTAGGCTACAGACAATGTCTGCCATGCAGGTATTATCTCATTTAATCCTAACAATAACTTTTCATCCTAACAGAGAAACTGAGGCTTGGATACATTACTTATCCAAGTAGATTTAAACCGATTGCTCTTGGTCTTTCCAGGCTCATGCAGCGGGAGAAAAACCACGCCACTTTAGAAAAGACCTTCCAGCCTGAAGAGTCAGACTATTTGCTAATGTGTAAAGAATCTTCCAGGGAGAAGGATGTGGCAGTTCACTCCTGAAGCAATCCGGAAACAATCAGCCATTGAAAATCCTATGAGGGTCCCTATGAGTCAGACACGACTCAATGGCACCTAACAACCTGACAACTAAAGAGTCTTCCAAGGAACAGTATCTCAACCTTTGCCGCAATTTGTAAAGGCAGAGTTGCCGCTACCATTGAGGCAGGATGGAAGCGGTGTTCACAGCAGCCATAACTGTTGCTGTAATTGAATACCACAGACTGGGTAACTTAGAAAGGATAAACGTTTATTTGGTGCATGGTTGTAGAAGCCAGGAGATCCATTGTCAAGGGGTCACCTCCTTGCTGGTGGGGACTCTGTAGAGTCCCAAGGTGGCACGGGTATCACATGGTGAGACAGGACAAGCGTGCTAGCGAGAGCTCATTCTTAAAATATAACCACTCCCTCCATGCCCTATTCATCCATGAATGGGTTAATCTGGTCACATCCCAAAGGTCCCACTTCCAAATCCCATTGACATAGGACTTTGGGGATTAAACTGCCAACACGCAAAATCTGGAGGAAAAACAGTCAACTAGTGGCAGAGCCTCATTCAATGCGTTGTTTCTTCTCCATGACTTTGGGCCCAGTATTGCTCTTTCTACCTCTTGCCCAGCACCTGCCTCACTCCAGGTACTGAACCTTCAGCAGCAGCCTCACCTCTGACCCCAGGAGCCACCAATCCAACCTTCCCACCCTCCTCCCCTTCGCCTCCCTGCCCACCTGCAGCGAATTGAAACCAGGCAGGGTTTACTCTTGGGTTTTCTTCCTTCTCCCCACAGTATGATCATCTTCAAGCACACTGCAGGAATTAAAATCATTTCCCTTTTATTAAAAATCCTGCCTGGAACACATGATAAGCAACCTTATTAATTTTCTTTTGTATTTAAATGTTTCCAGGGAAAAAATGCTGCATTTTACAAAACTATGAAAGGAAAATGATTGCACATTGATTCTTTTCTCAGTATTTAAAACCTCCCTTAGTTCCTATTCATCTCTAAGTTGCTTCCACAATCCCTGTTCTGAAATTCAGGCCCAACTGGGTCAGCTAAATGACCAGACCACTTAAATATGCCCCGTTCTCTAAAGGAAGAATTCTTAACCCTGGGCCCCACGAGTGAGCTTCGTGATCTCCATTACACTGAAAGGAAAATTGTGTGTGCCCACCTATCTTTATCTGGAAATGAGATCCGCAGATTTCATTGAACTCTCTAAGAGACTGTATTCCTTTCCTAAAGCAGCCATAACAAATTATGAGAACAAGAGAAATTTATTCTCTAGTAATTCTGGAAGCCAGAAAATTGAAATTGATGTATGAGCAGGGCCATGTGCTCTCCCAACCCTCTAGGAGAGAATCCTCCCTTGCTTCTTCCGGCTTCTGATGGTGCCTGGCAGCCCTTGGCTTGTGGCAGCATCGTTCCAAGTTCTGCCTCTGCCTTCACATGATCTTCCTTGAGCTCTGTGTCCTTCTCTTTTACAAAGACACCTTAATTGATTTAAGGACTACCCTAACCCAGTACAAACTCATCACCATCCTTATTATCATTACATTTGCAAAGACGCTACTCTCAAATAAAGTCACTCTGAGTTCTGAATGGACATTAATTTTAGACAGGCACAAATTCTAACCCACTACAGGGAGCCATGACTCTACATTGTTGTTATTAGGTGCTGGAGAGTCGGGTCCAACTCATATCGACCTCTATAGCATTTTTGATTGGCTGATTATTTTCAGATTGCTATAGGAGTGGATTGCCACATCCTTCTACCATTTTTGCGGTACTGGGGATCGAACCTGGGCCCTCAGAGAGTATGGAGCAGCACTCTACCAACTGAGCTAAGCCTCAGCCCTTGACTCTAAATAGTTAGGAAGAAGGGAAGAGTAGGAGAAAACCCCACACTCCTGGAACGACATTCCAGGGCCTGTGTCCTCTGCCCCGCCCCAAATCCCTGACCTTGTCCTCTGCAGCCCACAGGATGCAGCTAACACCCAACGCCTACTCTGGTCTGATCCCGCCCACTCTGGATGCTTTCTCTCTGCAGCTTTTCCTTCCTCTCCCACCCTTGCTGTGGATACAACACACACCTCAGTCTGACCCTCTAGAGAACTCAGCCTCTGTCATGACTGACTCCATATTTTCTCCAAAAACAACTTGCAAACTGAAACCTGCATCTCTGCCCCAACTAACCCAGTGCTCCTAAAATCAACATTCTCAGAGACTGCCTTAACTCCTTGTGGGGATTGTCCCATGTGATCCCTTCCTAAGAGGTAACTACTACCAGTCTAGATGACGGAAATGAGGGCCAGACAAGGGAAGGAATTTGTCCAACACCACACAGCTAGCAATGAGAAGCACTGGAATTCAAGTCCAAATTCCACCAAGTCCAGTGCCTGTGCTCTTGCCCATGAAGCATAAGCTTAGCATGTTCTGATAACAGAAAAGACAGTACAAAGCAAAGAGCCGTATGAGACAGAAGGTCGAATCACCCTGCATCTCACAAGGGAGGGCCTCACGTGTGTGGAAAGGTAAATGGTCATTCTGAATGTCATGGGAGAATCCAACAGGGACATTGAGACCATTTTTGTTGTTGTTGTTATAAAAGGAGAAGTTCCACTTGTTTATTCATTTTTCACTTATTAAGTAAATATTTATCAGGAACCAACTATGTACAGGGCATACTTATGGATAACAGGGATACAGTAGTGGTCCTGGTCTTCGTTGAGCTTATTTTCTAATAGAAGGAGAAAGATAATAACCAAGTAAGCAATTTAGCAAGCCAACACAGACAGTAATAAGGACTATTTTCAAAACCAACTACAGATTGACAGGGAGGCAAAAGAACAATATTGCAGACTCCCCAAGGAGGCAGCTTTTGAACTCAGATGTGAACTCAGAAAGGAAGGAGCAGCTGAGTGAAGGCAGAAGGGAGAGACTTGGTGAAGGCCAAGAGGGGGAGGCTGCAGATGGAAGCATGAGGACTGACGTAGTGCGCCAGGATCCAGGAGAAAGAGGAGGTCGTGGGACCCAGAGCACAGCAACAATGCACAGAAATTACTATTTCTATGGCTGCATTTAAACACCCCTGGTAGGACCAGGAAAAAGATGACTATTGTCATTTGGACATTCTGTGGCTGTTCATTAACACACCTGATTAATGCAAGATGATAAAGATTGTACAAGAAAAAATGACTACAGCAACTGCTTTAGCATCTCCAACTCTTCGCCCTTGGCAAAAAGGCTTTTCAGCAGTGTTGGTGCTGTGTCTGGCCTCAGGGCACCCCAAACTACAGGGAGACACCGCAGACAGGAGCTCTGCAGTGCAGCAAAACCAAGACCTCCAGGGACAGCCCCTGGAAGATGATGGAGGACTCATCTATCTTCCGAAGCCTATGATGGCATCGAAGCCTGGCTCTAGCCCACACAGCCCCAGGCTACACCACCTGTGCCAGTTCCTGCCACATTGCTCCTTCTATCTTTCCTGCCACCAGGCTGGCCAAGAAGGGACTGGACTCCAGCCCCCGGTGAAAGCGCCAGGCTTTCAAGAGCCCTTGAGAAAGTCCTGAGAACATTTCTAAACTCTGGGCAGGAAACGTTTGTGCAAAAGGGACTCCTAACCAGGCAGGGCGTGCTTCACAGAACTGGCAGATATCACCTGGTCAGTTCTTCTCATAGACAGTGTTCCACAAACCAGATGTCCCCAGGAACGCTCCAGCTTGCTCAGGGCACCTTTTCTTTTATTGTCCACATAAGTTGGCTCCAGCTCTGAGAAGTCCTATGACAGGTCCAGGATCTGAGAGTAGGTGGGAAGGGAGAGCAAGGAGGAGTGTACGCCTCTGGGGGTCACCTCTTTCCTCTGCTGCCTCTGAACCCCACTCATCACTCTTCTTCTGCCTCCCAAAAACACTAGACAGGACTGATGTGTGTGCCCACCTTTTACCAAGGCTTCCAGGGATGAGAGAAGTGGTTTAATCCAAGCCACTTCTTCCCAGCCAGAGCAGCACCTAACTTAAAATCCACATCCTTCTCACGTCAGTCTGGCCCCACAATCCTCCCTCCACTGGGCGGTGTCTTCTCCCAGCCTCTGTGTGTCCCCAGGGACTGTCTAGTGTCACACTCCTGGGACCTGGTTCTCACTGCTGGGCCCCTCAAGCCCTTCTGCTTTGGCTGCCCCCAAAACACTCAAACTTCATCGAAGCAGCTGAGCCTCTCACTGGCCCTCGCATATCTAGGCTTGGCCTCAAAGTGGATAAAAAAAAAACAAGGGCTCATCTTTGTGAGCCAACATCTTGGTCTCAACAAAGCATTTTCCTCATCCAAGAACCACTCACCTCCCACAGTCATGCCTTTCCTCCCCCAGAAGGCAGATACCTGATACTCTGTTTTTATACTAAATAGCTAATTTCTTCCTGTCCTAGTGTTTCATTATCCTCTCCAGATATTGGATCACGATATGGGTTGGGGTTTAGCTCAGTGGGTAGAGCTCTGCTCCACACTCTCTGAGGGCCAGGGTCTAATCCCCAACACCACAAAAACAGGAGCAGGATGTAGCAATCCACTCCCGAAGCAATCCCAAAATAATCAGCCATTGAAAACCCTATGAGGGTCTCTCTGAACCAAAGCCAACTCCACCAACATCAAAATGTGGTAAGATAAACACGTCAATGAATTCATTTTTCTCCATAGGACACTAACATGATGCTCTAATGAAAACAAGACATAAATACAGAAATCAAACCAGTCATTTGGATGCTTTGAATTGTCGAAACTCTGTGGTGTTAACGTACTGACATCCTAACCTCAGTCCTATGGCTAATTAATGGCTTCAGTGGATCCTTCAAGACCTCTGGGCTACTTAGTGCCCATCCACTAGTCATCTACCATCATGAATGATACCCCAACTCCCTGCCTAGAATCAGGCAAACCCACCGCACGCCACACAAGCTGGGCAATTTCAAGCCATTGCCACCTCCCTCATAGCTATGGTTTTGGCTTCTACTTTTCTTCTCCCTTCAATCTTGGCCACAAGCTCTCCAGAATCTACCTGTGTCCTGACTTTTTGGCTTTGCTTCTAAAACATTGGGTCCTACCCCAAACCTGCTGGCTTACAATTTATGCAGAGTCGCAAGAAGAAAGAGTAATAACTTGCCCCATACACACCGCTGCCACCACTGATAGATTTTTCCTTCCTTGGTTTTTTTTTTAACATTCTGTACTCCCTATTGTGGGCTATTCACCTTAGCACTGTTGCCATCAGGCTCCAGATAGCACTTTGCTGTGGGGCTCCGCTGTGCCATGTAAGACATTAAGCACCCTCCCTGACCCCTGCTCACTAAACCCCAGCTCCTCACCAACTGGAACAATCCAAACTGTGCCCCAATGTTGGCAAATGTCCCTTCAAGGACAAAAATGAAACTCAGCTGGCAAACACTGATTTACCAAAATTGCACTTGTCACTTGGTTCTGTTAGCTCCGGGGTACTATGGACCCCCCTCACAACAGTTTCATCTCTCCATAAAAACTAGTGTGGTTGGGATGTAGGCAGCATCTTCATCCTCCTGCAACCTTGACACAGGAGACACACACACATGTACACCCTCACATGGGTCTCTTGCCGTGGAATGGTCTGCACCACCTCAGGATTCTGGCAGCAAGAAGACTCTCATCAGGTGAGGCCCCTGGATGTTTCACCCTAGAAACGTGAGAGGAAATGAAGCTCTTTTCTTAATAACTTACCCAGTCTGTGGTATTGTGTGGTTGGCAACAGAAAATGGACTGAGACCATCTCTTTGTCTGCTTTCCCAAGGACAGCCCTGTTTCCATTTATTCACTTGGCTGGCAGCTCCTTTCAGACTACCCTATTCTCATACGTCCCTTCATTATAGAAATCTGGACAAGGACTAGTTTGGGGTATGACCCGTACTGGTAACTGGCAATCCAAGGGTGAATAAGTCTTGAGGAAGCAGATTATGGTGAAGAATTCAGGTCCCACATTCACATATATCTGGGTTCTAATCCTGGCTCTGCCACTTACCCATTTGTGCAAGTCATTCACTCTTCTTGAAACTCAGTTTACTCTTTTGTGAAAGTGTTGTAAAATTTTCATGAGACAGGTGTAAAGTATGTTAGCATGGACCTCAGCACACACCCAGTGATCTATAAATGTTAAAGATGTGGACAATGGTATCATATTTATCATCACTGTTGTTACTATGCTCAGAGAGTTTGAAATGAAGTCAGGGCACAGTCTGGAAAGTGGTTAATTATAGCCAAGAGTGGTGGGTGCTAGAACAGAAATCTCATGGAGTACAGTAATGGTATGCAAGAGAGAATAGTTAACCAATACCACAAGAGAGGAAGGAAGAAAGAAGTCACCCTAGGGAAGCCTACTGAGGTGGCAGCACTAGAGTTACTGGCTATTGGCTCCTCTCCTCAGGAATGATGCCCCTTCACCAAGGTTTCCAAGTAATTCCAGCTGAGAACCTACAAGGGTGGCCCTTGAGGGAGCTTCTAGCATACTTGCACATGCTTTTCTCCAACAGTAGTGTGAAAAAGATGTACATCCACTGTGTCAAAGCCAGGGTGGAGGAGGTGGTCAAGAAAAGGGTGAGACCAGGAGATCTTCGTCCTCCACAGGACCTGCTGGCTTACTATAGTTGGTGGCAATTCTCAAGAAGAAAGGGTAAAATGACTTGCACACACTGGCAATGGCCAAGCTGTAATTCTTGCTTACCCCCAACACCTGTTTTAAGGTGGCCACGTTTACAAATATTCACAAACAATAGTAAGAAAATGAAGGAATGAAGACAAGCAGCAATTCTGTTCCCAACAGCCAATATGTTGTGTTTATGTAGCTTTGAGTCTTTCAGATGCCCCAAGATTCCAGGATGGAGACAATTCAGAAAGAAATTACAAGGGGGTTTTAGAGGAAACCTGTCATTGGTGTTATAAGGGTTCTTTTGTATCGTCAAATTAGAAAAGTGCAAAAATTCTAGGCCATTCCTCCTGGTAATTCAGATGCTTACTTCATTTTCTGCCTGCAGCTGTAGCCCTGTGGCATCTGATCCCATCAGATCTCGGAAGCTAAGCAGGGTCAGGCCTGGTTAGTACCTGGATGGGAGACCGCCTGGGAACACCAGAAGCTGTAGGCTTGGGAGAAGGACCTGGCAACCCCCTCCCAAAAAAAAAAAAAAAAAAAAAATCTACCATTGAAAACCCTATGAACAGCAGAGAAGCACTGACAGTAGTGTTTTCCCTGTTGTACGGAGGGTCACTATGAGTCGAATACTGACTCGACGGCACCTAACAACAACAACTTCATTTTCCAAGTGAAGAGTTTGTAAAGAATATAGAGTTTTGTCAAGGGACTAGAACCCAGGACACCACATTTACTCACAGATAGAAAATGGCGACAAAGTCACCATGAAAGCTTTCAGAACAAGGAGAAAGGTCGTCAGGATTGCTCAGCTATTCCGAGGGCATGAATGTTGCCTTAAGGAGAAATATTTTTTCATTTTTTCTAAACTTACATGCTTTGAAGATTTTCCTGTTTTGAAATCCTATCGGTTCTAAATCGAGATATTTCCTTCAGCTTATTTATGTTCGAAGTAAGTTCCTTATTGACATTTCTTTCACAAAGGCATTGGGAATCCTGGGCTATGAAGTGACTCCACACTGCCTGTTTTGGGCATATGCTTTGCTATTTGCCTTTTTATTTCAAGTGCTTGAAAAACAACTTTAACACCTTATTCTGTTTGCTGGTATATACCATTAAGCTCTCAATGGCAGAGTAAAATACTACTTACATTTTTTAAGATTCTGATTATTTCTTGTGCAGTTATTGGGCTTTGAGATTGAACAGAACCAAAGTTTGGATCTTTTTTTCTTTTATAGTGTTCTTCTCTGTACATCCCATTTAAATTGCTTATTCTAATCCAAATCCACTATAAACTTTCAGGAAGAGATTGGTTAGCAAAGGTTGAAGAGCTTGTCCTCGTTTTAAAGGGGGATGCTTATTTTAAGGACTTGTAGACATTGAGCTTACGGCATCTTTGATAAGAAAAAAATGCATCATGAAAGGTTTCTAAAACAAGAAACTGATTCTTCAACTGTTTTTTTTCTTCAGTCTTAACTTGCATAGTTATTTATGAGTCTGTAGTGATTCTAAGACATCACTGTAAGTAAGTTGTAAAAAACAGTGACACTTTTTAGGGTCAAATGCATAAATGTAAATAAATGAAATATGCTCTTGCCTCCTGCAGCCAATCTCCCATTCCTAAATGGAGCAGAATCCAGTTGGTGCAGACTTGTGATCATCAGGAACTTACCTTTTGCCCAGTTCACTTTCCTATCAACTAACATGGACTGGTGGCTTGCTGTGTGCTAAGTACCGAGGATATGTTGTTGTTGCTGCTGCTGCTATTGTTAGGTGCCATCGAGTCAGATCTGACTTATAGCAACCCTATTTAAAACAAAGACCTTATGTACAACACTCTCCGACGCCATGCCATGCCTGGCACTATGGTCAGTGCTTCTCTGCTATTCACAGATGTTTTGATGACTGTTTAGGGAGTGGGCTGCTGGGTCCTTCTTGAAAGCCTACAGCACCCCGTATTCCCAGGCCCAACCCTGCTTTGCTTCCAAGATCGGATGGGATCAGACACCACAGTGGTACAGCTGTAGACACTGAGGACACAGCAGTGAGCAAAACCCATCATAATCTTTGCCCTCATACAGCTTGGGGGTGGGGCAGTTACATGTAAAAGGCAACATGAGTGTGACATGGAAAGCATAGGCAGGAGGGTCGGGAGGATGGAGGGGTGGTTCTGAAAGGGCTTGTCTGGGTATCGGCTGGACCACAACACAGGCTTGGGTGGCCAGGACACCCTCTCAACCTGCCGTCCAGATGACTGAGCTACATGTGCCTTTGCCCCCACAATCATGGGGGGAAATACCAGGGAAGGTCCTCCCTAAGATGAAGTGCTCTGGGACTAAATAAAAAGGTGTTTCTTTTGTCTGTAAACAGTCTTCCCCCTGCCCCATCCTAGTCTTTCCCTGTGTTCTTCTAAGCCATTATTTAGCCATTTTACCAGGCACACAATGACTTAGAACCAAAGCAGTATCTTATTCTCCAAGGAGACTGCAGTAGATTAACAGCTGATAACTCAGAATTTTTTAAATTAATATCATTTCACTTTAAAAATCATAATGAGTATATTTATGGGGTACCATGTGATTGTTTTTTTGTAGTACTAGGGAGCTGAGCCCAGGGCCTTGCAAATGCTGGGCCAGTGCTCTATCACAGAGCTGCATCTCTAGCCCCTTTTTTTAATTTTGCATTTTATTATGTTTTGTGTATGGTACTTGGAGGTTGAACCCAGGGCCTCACACATGCTTTGCAAGCTCTCTACTACTGGGCTACACCCCCATCCCATTTTTTACTTTTTATCTTGAGACAGCATCTCACTAAGTGACACAGGTTGCCTCTGGCCTCCTACCTGGGAACCTCCTGCCTCAGCCTCCTGAGTCACTGGGATTACAGGTATATACCACCATGCCTGTCTCAGTGTGATGTTTTGATATATACATACAATATAGAGTAATTAAATTGATGCAATTAAACATATCCGTCACCTTGATTATCATTTTTGTGATAAGGTATTTGAAATTTACTCTCTTGGCAATTTTTAAATATATAGCACATTATTCTTAACTATACTTACCCTGCTATGCCCTTATTGTTGTTAGGTACCATCAAGATGGGTTCAACTCATAGTGACCCTATGTGTAACAGAATGAAACACTATCTGACACTGTATGTGCACACAATCTCTTTTATGTTTAAACCCATTGTTGCAGATACTGTGTCAATCCATCTAGTTGAGGGTCTTCTTTTTTTTCATTGACCTGCCACTATCCCAAACATGATGTCCTCCACCAGGGATTAGTCCCTTCTAACAACGTGTCCAAAATACATAAGATGCAGTATAACCATCCTTGCTTCCAAGGAGCACTCTGGTTGCACTTCTTCTAGGACAGATATATTGGTGCTTTTGGCAATCCATGGTATATTCAACATTCACCCCCAGAACTGTAATTCAAAATATCAGTTCTTCTCCTGTCTCCTTAATTCACTGTTCAGCCTTCATAAGCATATGGTACAACTGAAAATACTATGGCATGAGTCAGGTGCACCTTCATCTTCAATGTGACATCTTTACTTTTCAACGCTTTAAAAAGGCCTTTTGCAACAGCTTCTCCCAATGCAATGCATCTTTTGATTTCTTGACTATTACTGAGGGTGTTGATTGTAGAACCAAGGAAAGCATAGATTTCAAAAATGTATTCCTCCTATATAACTGAAACTTTGTACTCTTTGACCAGCATCTCCCCATTTGCTATCCTTGCCCTCCACCCCTACCCCCTAGCAGCCAACATTCCACTCTGAGCTTCTGGGTTCGACTCTTTTAGATTCCTCACATACAAGTGAGATGATGCAGTATTTCTCTTTCTGTGCTTGGCTTATTTTGCTTAGCATAGCGTTCTCCAGGTTCATGAAGTCCCATTACAGCAATGCATACACTAAACATACCATTTACTTTATGGTATGCGCATGCACATTGGTCAGCCAGTGTTTGTACTGGACAGCAAGGACTTCTAGGGAGTGTGACAGCTGGTTGCAACAATCTCCAGTAGAACTCCCTGTGGGGATGAAGACACCCTGTAACTGCTGTAATATGGTTTACCATGAGCCACATGTGGCTAGAGCCATCTGTGTGCCTTATTGGACAGCACAGAATAAGTCAGTATTATCTTCTCTGCATAGTCCACATCCGCATGCTATCTCTCCGATTTTCATTTTAGGTTTCTTAAAAGTGGAATGAGGACTTTAAGACAATTGTCATACATTCAGAGAACAGAATCCTTTTAAATTTTAATATTTTTTCTAACTTTTTAGGTCTTCTACCAAACCTATTCTGAGAGTTGTTTTCTTTAGCAAGGTGCATCTTTTAGGTCCTTCAGTGTATTCAACACACATCTTCCTGTATGGTTCCTCTCTTGAGAAGGTCAGTTTCCTATGTGGGCAGACTAGAGGTAGAAGAGCTCCAGTGGTCAGAGCTTTGATTGGATTTCCTCACCTGAACTTGTCTACAGCCATACCACCCTGGCGTTGGATCCCATGGGATCTCAGAAGCTAAGCAGGGTTGGGCCTGGTTAGTACTTAGATGGGAGACTGCCTGGGCACACCAGGTTCTGTAGGCTTGGGAGAGGGACCCAGAAACCCACTCCAGAAACACTCAGCCATCGAAAACCCTATGAATAGCAGAGAAGCACTGACAATAGCATTTTGCCTGTTCTACATAGGGTTGCTATGAGTCAGACACTGATTCAATGGCACAAATGGAAGGCTCTGCACCAGGCTCTGCACCTAACAACAAGGAGATTCAAATATAGTCCATGGAAAGACTGTCTAGACCTAAGAAAGCATGGTTTCTCCATTAAGCAGCATTGTCAGAAACTACATGAGGAAACCACAGGATGTGCTCCATTAAATTAAATTAAATTTGATTTCACACAATGAACAATTTTAGCATATTATGTCCAATGCTGTATTTCAACACACTTATGCTAAAATTTATTGTTTTCCTGAGAGTCAAAGTTAATCGATTATTCTGTACTTTATGTGGAAGGCCAACTTTTGAACAAGTCAGCGGATGAGCTGAAGAAAGGAGAGAGCAGTTCATGACAACACATGAACTAGTGACTGGAAAACATGGGGGAATCTCTCACTTGCAGAGCAAGCAGTGAACAAATTTCAAAAGATATGAGACTTGAGGCAGGAGACCTATCAAGAGCAATAGTGTGAATAAGGGGAGCCAATTATTAAAATCAATAATTATGAAATAATATCAATTTTTAATGTAAAAGATATAATTAAGCACATCAGTCTTTCCACTAAAGAAAAATTGACAACAAAGAGATGAGCAAACAGATGCAGGGAAACAGGAACCAAGGAGGAAAGGAAACAAGGAACCAAGATGGAAAGTAAAGCTAAAAGCACCAAGCATGGACTCCATCAGGAACTCGGGGATCCATCTGGATTCTTGCTCTTGTGAAGCTAATGACAGAAGTGAAGGAAAGACACGCCACTTTGAAACACAGTGGGGCTCAAGGAACAAGACTGACAAGGAAAGCTGGGACATGAAACCTCAGAAGGAGTTAGAGAGCCAGGAACGGGCAGTGATGTCAGCAAGGTGGTGGAATGTGGGGCTTCCACCATCACACCCCAACAGAAGCATTGATTTTGATGACCACCAATGAAAAAAGTGGCTTTGTGTGTGTTCATGCGCCCAGAAGAGAAGTTCTGACAAACCACTGGAACAAAGATATCTGAGGCTAAGTGCATGTAAGAGGGGAAGAAGAGCAGCTTCACTTCATCCATGTCACCCTCCCCACAAGGCGGCATGACTCAGTACCTGGAGGCCCCGTTGGCCTGTGATCTCGCCCACAGAGGGAAGTGAGACCATAGTGAGTGACATCCGGCTTCCCTAGTCATGCAGGATACCGCCCCCAAGGGCCATCTCTTTGTCACCCCAGAACACTGAGGAAATAAGCATGGCTGAGTGGTTGGGAAAGACTGGAGCTTCGAACAGATGCTGTAGATCCTCCAGCCATTCTGCCCACTCTGTCAGGAAGCCCACCCAGGGGCCCACATGAGATGCCTTGCTTGTGGACCCCTCTTAGCTGGCCCATGGCACACTCCTCAATATCAGCCCACCTTCCCTAGGCTGCCTTCCCCAGTACACCCCTGTCAACAGTAATCTCATGCATCTTACACAAACAGCCAGCCCAACCTGGTGAGATTGGAGAGAGGCACTGAGCTATTTCAGGGCTTCATCTCAGAGAAAACAAATGGGAGGCTCTGCACCAGGGTTGGCATTTTAGGGTCCAGAGAAGGCATGTTGTTATTGTTGTTGTTAGGTGCCATTGAGTCGGTATCCGACTCATAGTGACCCTCATAGGGTTTTCAATGGCTGACTGTTTCGGGATTGCCTTGGGATTGGATTGCCAGGCCCTTCTCCCATTTTTGTGGTGCTGGGAATTGAACCCAGGACCTCAGAGACTTCAGCGCAGCACTCTACCAACTGAGCTAAATCCCAGCCCAGAGAAGGCATACAATTGTTAAAAATCCTGACCAAGAGAAAATGAAAGGTGTGAAGCTGGTGAATCTGTAAAAAGAGGTCTGGGAGAGCCTCAGAATTCCTATCTGGGTTACTTAATAAAGGCATTTTTTCCCCCAAAGGCATTTAGTAAAGACTGGAAGAGGTGAGTGCCTCTTCAGTGTGAAAACAGCCACCCAAAATGTCAAGGAATGTGAAAAAATCAAGAAAATATGGCAGCACCATACTAATATTCCAGTAGCCAGCGTCAAAAGAGATCTATGAACAGACTAAAAACTATTCAACATAATAGTGTTGAAGAAGCTCAGCAAGCTACAAGAAAACTGAAAATATCATAGAAACAATACATAAACAAAACAAGAAAGTCAGTAGACAGAAATTATTAAAAAAGAAACAGAATCCGGACATAGTAGTGCACACCTATAATCCCAACAACTCAGAGCTGAGGCAGGAGGATCACAGGTTTGAGACCAGAGGCAGCCTGTGCAACTTAATGAAAGCCTATCTCAAAATTTTTAAAAAATAAGAATTAAATGCCTCAGTGCTAGAGTGCTTGCCTAGTGCAAGGCCCTGGGATCAATCCTCAGTACCACATAAAGAAAGAGAAATAGAAAGAGAAGATAGAAATAGAAAGAAAGAAAAGAAAAGAGGAGAGAAGCGAAGAGAGGAGAAGAAAGAGAAGAAAGAGAAGAAAGGAAGGAAGGAATTCTGGAACCAAAGAATATAATTACTGAAATAAGAAATGCAGTAGAGAATGACTTGAAAACAAGTCACTTGAAAATATATAGTCAGAGGAGAAAAATAATGAAAAGGAATAAAGAAAGCCTTTGAGATCTATGGGACACCATCAAAAGAGTTAACATTGTCATTATAGGAGTCTCAGAAAATGATAGGAAGAAAGGGGTAGAATGATCATTTTCATAAACAATGGCTAAAAACTTCCCAAATCTGGTAGGAGATATGGACATCCAGATACACAAAGCTCAAAAGTCTCCAATCAGGTCAACCAAGGATGACTTCATCAAGACAATTACATAGGTGCTCCTCAATTTACATTGGAGTTATTCCCTAATAAACCTATATTAAGTTGAAATTTTCATAATCTATCAGCATACCACACTGGGAGTAGTGACAAATGTCTATAATCCAAGCACTTGAGAGGCTAAGGCAAGAGGATCATGAGTTCAAGGGCAGCCTGAGTGACATAAGGAGTTTGAGGCCTGCCTTGGCTACATAGTGAGACTCTACCTGGAAATAAAAGAAAAGAAAAGAAGAAAAGAAAAGGAAGGAAAAGAAAAGGAAAGGGAGAGAAAAGAAAGAAGGAAGGGAGAAAGGAAGAGAAAGAGCGTGAGAAAGAAAGAAAGAAAGAAAGAAAGAAAGAAAGAAAGAAAGAAAGAAAGGGAGAGAAGAAGGAAGGAAGGAAGGAAGGGAGAGAGGGAGGAAAAGAGAGAGAAAGAAAAAAGAAATAAAGGAAGGAAGAAAGAGAGAGGGGAAGAGAAACAGAGAGAGAAAGTCAGAAAGAAAAGAAAAGAAAAAAGAAAAGAAAAGAAGGAAACCTACTGAACATCATTGCTTGAATATACTCTGACTTTTGGCAGGATGGATGGTTGGATGGATGAATGGATGGATGGATGGATGGATGGATAGAAAGATATATGATAGATAGATAGATAGATAGATAGATAGATAGATAGATAGAGGAAAAAGAGAAAATGCTTAATACCCAAAAGAAAGATTGTTCAGTAACAGAGAGAAAAGACAGGACACTATGGGGGCTCCCAACCTAAGTGGTGTTCGTGGAGCGGCCTGCCCTCTCCACTATAGCAAAGTTCTCATTTATCTGCCAGGTACATTCCTGCTATAGGTCACAACACAGCTGGCCATGGTGACAAATAGCCAATCATACAGCCAACTCCACTTGATTCTCATTCCCAACTACCTTATTCTTATGGATTGGTTTCCCATAAAGCTTTTCTGTACCAGCAGAATGCGCTAAGCACACTTTGGCAGGTGCCCCAACTCACCAATGTTGTTTCTTCTTATAAACCAATAAAATGTCATCTGATCGACACTGATTTCTGAGAGCCCTTATTCATACAGGTCTGCAGATCCTGTAGGTCAAATCTACTCTGGTGCAAAGGAAGACTTGGCTTAGTTTCAAAGATGAAGGAGAGATTCCATATGGTTAAGAAATTTACCAAGATCAATCAAGGACACCTCAGTACTTAGGGGTTCATTTTCCAAGGAGACAGCTTTCTGGGCTTTACACCTTTTCCTTGACTAGAGAACAACTTCAGAAGAAAGAGAAACAAAAAAAGAAAAACTCAATTTCTTTTCCAAGTCACTATTTTCTCTTCTATCTTCACCAATACTAGCAAAACCCTTTTCGATATGTCCTGAAAAATGATGCATCTGCCCCCTAGTGGTAAACGGAACGGATCCCCACAATCACTGTTGTTGTTGTTAGGTGTTGTGCAGTCAGTATCTGACTCATAGCAGCCTATGTACAACAGGCAAAACACTATTGTCAGTGCTTCTCTGCTATTCATAGGGTATTCAGTGGCAGACTGATTTTTGGGAATCAGTTGCCGGGTCCTTCTCCCAAACCTACAGCACGTGGTGTTCCCAGGTGGTCTCCCATCCAAGTACTAGTCAAGCCCAATCCTGCTTAGCTTCCGAGATCTCATGGAATCAAAATCCACAGTGCTATGAGGTGCCATCAAATCAGGTCTGACTCATAGCGACCCTCATAGGGTTTTCAATGGCTGATTGTTTCAGGATTCCTCAGGAGTGGATTGTCACGTCCTTCTCCCATTTTTGCAGGGCTGGGGATCAAACCTGGGTTCTCAAAGATTGTGGAGCAGTGCTCTACCAACTGAGCCAAACCCCAGCCTGGGCCACAATCACTAGTTTACTATTGTTCTTCCTTCTTTGAACTATCTCAGGAAGATAAATTTCTAACACCCCGCCCCTGCATTGGGGGGCTCACCTTCTCTTATAATCTGTGCATTATTTCCTTGAAGAAAACCTTGGGCTTCTTGGCCTGAGGTGGAAGTGCTGGCTTCTCTGAGATGGGCAAGGATGGCAAGCATGGGCCTCATTAAGATTTAGTAAAGGGGGAAGCTGCAATCCCCTGAACGAGGAAGCCTTCTGGAGCCCACAAGGAGAAGCTCCTTGAGTACACTGCTCAGGTTTACCAGACACAAAACATGGCCTCGGGGCAAGAAACTGGGGAAGAATGAAAGTCAAGGTAGATGGTCCTGATGGTGCAGTTGCTCATGGTGGTCTTTACCAATCCTAAAACATTCCATTCCCGTCATTAAGGCCAACTTTACTTTGAAGAGGTAACCCTTCTCCAGTCCATCTTTTGAATGCCTTCCAGCCTGGAGAGCTCATTTTCCAGCACTATATTTGACAGTGCTTCTCTGCTATGGCATTTCATATAAATGAAATCATATAGGATCCAGTCCTTCATGACTGGATTCTTTCACTCAGTGTAATGTTTTCAAGATTCAGTGATGTTCCATGTCCTGGTCCTACTTCATTCCTCTTTTTTGCCAAATAATTTTCATTGTGTAGATATATCACATCTTGTTCCGGGGCCCAGCTGGTGGTGTTGGGGTTTTGTCTGTGTTTTGGTCTGCTTGGAGCATTCTTGGATCCACAGATTTTTACAGACCTAGAGCAGCAGCCTCCCACTGTCATCCTCACTTGCTGGTATGTCTTCTCTGTGCCCTGTTCCCTACTCACTCGCTTTGTAAGTCGAGCAGCATTTTAGGAATTGAGGAACCAAACACCAGAAGATCTTAAAAGATGATTGGAGCTAATCGAGGTCCTGCCTCATGGAAGGCTGAAGGAAGAACAATGCTTGCTGTTCTCCAACACGGGCTCTTGCTACAGATGTTCAAGAAAGTGTGGACAGAAAAGAAAAATCAGTGTAGAGTCTGAAGGATCATATGGATCAAGACTGAAAAACAGCCCCCTGAAGTAAGAAAGCGTTGTGTCTGGTTAAATATTATATATGGAAAATGGACTGTGTAGGAGGTTCTATATGTGGACATGCATGTCTGGATTTTTGGAATGTAATGTAGTGATTTAAAGTGAATTCCCACATCAAAATTAGACAAACATGGGCCTTGGTTTTTTGTTGGGGTTGTTTGTTTTTTGTTTTTAGTACAGTGGAGTGCAACCCAGGGACTCATACATGCTTTTTCAGGCATTTTACCACTGATCTATACCCAGCCCCTTTTTGTACTTTTTATCTTGAGACAGGGTCTAAGTTATGCAGACTGCCTCTGGCCTCAAATTTGCTATCCTCTTGCCTTTGCCTCCAGAGTCACTGGGATTAAAGGCATGAGCCACCACAGTCAGCCAACATTACAGTTTTTTAAATGATAGCTCAGAGAAATATTTGAATTTTTTGATCAAATTAGAACATAAATGTAAATTTAAAAAGAGGTGGCACATGCCTGTAATCCCAGTTCTCAGGAGGCTGAGGTCATAGGATTGCGAATCAAGGCAAGCCTGGGCTACATAGCAAGTTCCAGGACAGCCTGGGCTACCCAGCAAGACCTCATCTCATAACATGAGAAGGGGTGGGGGAAAAAGGAGAGGGAGAAGGAGAGAGAAGAAAAGAAAGAGGGAGAAGGGTGGGGAAAGTGTGGTGGAGTTTGGGAGGAGTTTCTGCTGCTGACTGATAACGAACTGTGAGTGGATGGAAGGGTACATTGAGCAGAGCGTTGAGAGTATTGTGGTATGGTATCACCCTGCAGCTTTCTTCCATCTCTGTGCTTATGACTCTGGAAGTAACTTTCTGAATGTTGACTCATGACATCAGCCATTATGGCAGCAACCCCTTGCTCTTCCTATTCCTTGCCACAACTAAAAACAGCAGAGTCCACCTGGAGATGTTAAGATAAGACATCAAGAGAAACCATAAAACTTTCTGATGCTCAAGAGGAAGGAGTGAAGTGCTAAGTTCAAAGGAGATTCTCCCATAAAAAATGGGATTACAATGAAAGATCATTTACCTAAAGTGTCCATGATCTGACCTCTCACTGAATAACACATCCCCTGATTTACATACCTTAACCTCAATGACAAAAAGAAAAAGAAAAAATGGGATCTTAGAACATTCTGTGGGACCTATGGTATAGTGAAAAATCACTTAGCTTTAAAAGCATGTATACGCTAGAAAAATCTCATCTAACGTACATGCTATCATACAAACTAACTGGAGAACGTGTTAAACATCAGTCATCCCTTTGCCTCCATAAATAATCTGGATTAACTTGAAAGTGGAGGGGCAATGACAAAGCTACAAATATTTAATCAGGCAAATATAGAAATATATCTGTTACTTATCAGTTCTCATACACACAGAGTTTGTTTTGTACCTGTGTCCTTTAAAACATAGCACATATGTAAAACATGATAAATGACTTTTAAAATGAAGTTTTAGTTTTCCAAGAAATCCCTGTTGATCAGAGAGAGAGCTGTGACAGAGGTCCCTATGGTCAGGATCAGATGTAATAGTGGCACAAACACTCAAGAACGGAACTGCTCTACAGCACTGATGAAAAGATCTTTTCCCAGCTCTGCTTTTCTTTTTCAGGTTTCTCTTTTAGCCTCTATATCTGAGGCAACTCCTGTTCAGGAATAAATGACATTTGTCCCATGAAATTTATAAGCTTTTCACAATATAAAATAGCATCGAAGAAAGGCATTCTTCAGCCATCTGTTATGACCCTCACTATCACAGCCGCAGCTCAATAGAGCTCACCATCACCATCCACTTCAAGAAGTCATTCTTCAATTACTATAACAAATAACTTTTCAAAGTAGAAAACAGTTTAAAAAAAACAAGCGTATAACAAATATATAACAAGTCCATCGTACAATCTTTCATTTAGGCTCCTAGATAAATGATCTTCTACTAAGCTTCATGAAATCAAAGAATAGTTCAGAAAAGATCCACCTCTTATGTTCAGTTAGATACAAGCAATATCTTTTCTATGAAATAAGAACAATCTGACATAAACCATAAATCCATATAAAGATGTAACTGAATAGTTGTATAGGGAAGACTTGTTGTTGTTGTTGTTGTTGTTGTTTTTAGGTGCCGTTGAGTCGGTATCCGACTCATAGCGACCCTCATAGGGTTTTCAATAGCTGACTGTTTCAGGATTGACTTGGGAGTGAATTGCCAGGTCCTTCTTCCATTTTTGTGGTGCTGGGAATTGAAACCAGGACCTCAGAGATTGCAGTGCAGCACTCTACCAACTGAGCTAAATCCCAGCCCCCAATAGGGAAGACTTAGTGCTACCCAAACCTCATTCAAAATGTACAGGATTAATTTGAGAAACACTAACAGAATTTCTAAAAATAAATGTTTCAGTCAACATTGAATGAAAATTAAAATGAGTATACCAGTCAAGTGTGGTGACACACACCTATAAATCACAGCACCAGAGAGACAGAGGAAGGAGGATCACAAATTTAAGGCCAACCTGGGCTATATAGTGAGACCCCTTTTCAAAAAGAAAAAAAGAGAGAGAGTGTATTAGAGGGGTCGGCACATGAAGCTAACAGATTACCAAGATTCAACTAGTGGATAGATGTTTCTGCAGGAGAAAACAGAGCAAATTGAGTGAAATAATAATCAAAATTGTAATAAGCCAGGCACCATGGCACACACCTGTAATCCACGCTACTTGAGAGGCTAATGCAGGAGGATCGCAGGTTCAAGGCCAGAGAAAATCTTTAGAAGTTAGCAAGACTCTAAAAATATAAGATATAAAGGGGATAGGGGATCAGCTCAATGGTGGAGTGCTTATGGAGCATGTGCAAGGCCCTGGGTTCAATCTCCCAGTGCAGGAAAAAAAATGTAATAAGAGAAAAATGTATAAAACTAAGTATCTTTGATTTCTGACAATGAGACAGCCAATCACATTTCAGGCAAAATTGACAAGTAAATATCCTTACCAAGGCACATAATTGTCAAATTTTCAAAGGAAAATAAAGAAGTGAACAGTATCTCTGGAGTAGAAGTAAGGGGAAGAGAGTTTCTTCAAAGACCTTCCTTGCTTCATTTCTTGCTTCTTTCTTCTTTTTTTCCACTACTGTGGGGTTGAAGCCAGGGCCTCACACATGGCGGGCAGTCCCTCCAACCCTGAGCTGCACCCTCAGCCACATTTTAGTTATTTTTCGTTTTGATACAGGGCCTCACCAATTGTGCAAGCTGTCTCTGGCCTCCAACCCAGGGTCCTCTTTCCTTAGTCTCCCAGGTCTCTGAGATGACAGGCGTGCGACATGGTGCCTGGCTCATGAACTTCATTTCTTTACCTCCTAGCTTGTTAATCAACTCATTGGGATTTCCACCTATGCCACTGATACTTCTCTCACCAAGAAAAACAAGAGCCTTCTTGTGACTAAATCTAAAGGACACTGTTCGATCCCTGTCTTGTTTGACCTCCCTACATCTGATACCATAGACTATTCTTTTTGAGAAAGGACCTTGACCTGGGTCGGGCTGTCATACTTTCCTGGTTTTCCTCCCACTTTTTCTAAAGTACACCAGCTATCTCCCTTCCAGGATCCTTCCAGGATCCTCCATCTTCTCCCAAAGCTTGCTGCCATCCATATGTCAACAAGGTACAAATCCAGAGCCACAGCTGAGCTCCAAGTAAGCACTATCCCAGGAGCTCCAAACCCCCGTGTTTTACTTCTGTGATATGAGTACCTCTGACCTCATCCTCTCCCCTTCCACATGTGGTCCTGTGTAATGGACCACTATTTCAGTACATGGCAGTTTTCCCTTCAGTTCTCGAATCAGAAAGGTCAGTTATTTTTGACTCTTCTCTCTCTTGCAAGCACTCAGAAACCTTCCTTTTGATTTAACATGGTAAGTGTTTTCCACAACCAGGTACTTATCTCTAAGCTCATTACTTTTGCCTTAGCCCAAGCCACAGTTAATTTTCAACTGCACTCCTGTGGTAGCCTTCAAGTTAGCCTTCTAGCAACACACCTTTTATCTTACTCCCAAATCCACTCACTTTGCAACTGAAGAGATCTTTCTAAATAAAAGGCTGGTCATGTTACCCTACCCCAGCCCACCACCCCTTGCTATCTAAAACCTTTTCCTTTGGCTCTTCTTTTAGAATAATATCTTAAAACACAAATATCTCATGGCACCCTCCTCCCGGCATGCATTAAGCATAACTAACTCCTTTGTATGGAATCCTCCAGGATTCCTTCATGTGGCACCAATTCTCCTCTCCTTGCATTGGGATATAATTTTCCTTTTGTCTATACATTGTTCTTCCCTTCCCACATCCCATCTCTCCACCTTGCCAATGCTCCTCTTCTGAGTTATCACTTTCTTAAGAAAGCTGCTCTCTCCTCCCTACCAGAATTAAATTAGCCATGTGTCCACCATTGCCCTCTGAGCTTTGATAATGTTCATCATGCTCTTAATGAAGTGTTTAGTATCAGTCATCCACAACTGACTCACAGTTAGTTAGTGGGAAAGCTTCAGCTATCGCTTTCTGTTGTTGTAGCCTCAGGTCTTAGAAACATGTCTGACATGAGCAGATGTCTAATACATATTGGTTGAGTTGAATCTAAAGGGAAAATCTAAAAATGCTTGATCTAAAGGAAAGAATTGAGATAAGAATAAGTGAGAAATAAAAATAAGATCTACTACATATTTCTCCTCTGTAACAATACATGCCATAAGAGAAATAAATAGTGGTTTTAGAGCTCCAAGGGAAAAATTTTCACAGCTCCAATATTATAATTCATACCTACCTTCACGTGTGAAAAGCAATACGCAGAAATAATTTGTCTAATGTCAGGAACTACACCATCGAAGTATATTTCCTCCAATATTGTTTAAATATATGTTTGATGTTATATTAACAATGTCTATATATCCAGAAATGTATCCATTTTAAGAAAGGAAAATACTGTATTAAAATTGTAGTACTCAATATATACTTATAACAAAAGATGAATACAAGTCACATTTGACCTATGCAATTACAAGAGGTCATTCTACACATTGCTGTCATAATTCAATTCAACTTTGAAAAGTAATACGCAGATAACATCTCACAAAATGTGAATACACTCTTGGCACCCCTGGTAAATAAGCAAGATGATACACACAGAGTTAGGATTCATTTAACAGTGGACATGTATTCTGAGAAATGCATCATCAGGCAATTTTGTCATTATGTGACATCATATCATGTAGTTACACAAACCTGAATGACATAGAGCCATCACTCAAAGTGACCTCGTGATGTAATCAAGAGATGCAGTAAACACAGGATGTATAAGGCTACTGTCACCGTATTATGGAATGCTGTTTTCCAGTCAACCTTTTTATAAGGAGAGGAGTAAATTCTACTATAATGATTTAAAAGTATGGAATGGTAAACACTTAAACCAGTAACATAGTGATTATCATTATCACGATTTATGGACTATACTCAATTGTACGTGCTGTGCTTTTATACAAGTGCCAATGGGGTGGGTTTAGTCACAATAGCATCACAGCAAACACTTGAGTAATACAGTGCACTATGACATTACCAAGGCTACAGCATCACTAGGCTATAGGAAACTTTCCGCTCCTTCATAATCTCACAGGGCCACCATCACAGACACAGTGCTCTGTTGACAGAAATGTCACTCTACAGCCCCTGACTGTATTTTAGATGCCTGAAAGCAAGAATTAAAATATTAGGAAAGTGCAGCAGAAAAGGAGCAGTGCTGAACTCTGAGCCCAGGGAAACGTCTAGAAAATGGATGAATGAAAGCATGAACTGGTGACAAGAGAAGGGTCCGTCCTGACATTCCTGTGCCACAGGGGGATGAGAGGGGAGGGGCAGGAATTGTGCGCAGTACAACCCCACTTTACCAGTTGCACCTCTGCCACACTGGGGAGAGGGGCCGGCTTGAAAGAGAGCAGTTGTGTGGCCTGAGGACCGACCTGGGCAGTGAGCAGATCCTGGGGCAGAGCCCTCCCCACCGTCTGTTTCCTTCTTGGGCTCCAGTTAAACTTACAGGCGTCAGTGTCCTCCCTTCTGTTTTTGTCTTTAACAGGACTTTTCTTCAAACACCCCTTTCCTGTAATCTATGTTTTAAAGAATCATTTGTGCTGCCAGGAAATGTGGAACAGGATGACGTTTTTAGAAAAAGAAGCCAACAGAGGCCAGGAATTGTGTGGGGACATCAAATTCCAAAGTGTCCTCTGGCTTCAGAACTGATCTATGAACATTCATGGGAACAAAAAGAGAGACCTGAGGCCAGTTCTCAAAAATTATTCATTCATTATAACTACTCATTGCTAAAGAGGAGGACTTGGCAAAAAAAAATGGAATTAATAACAAAAAATGCTGTGGCCAAGACAAAATTCTGGCCTGGAGTATGCTGATATGAAATTAATTCAATCTTTCCCATGATATAGGTTTACTCTACTAAACTATGAGGAAATTTTGAGGCATATATATAACCAGATGGAGGAATATGCTTCTATGTATAAAAAAAAAAAAAATCAGCAAATCTAGAGAACTAAGAAGTCTTAACTAATTTTTTTTTCAAATAGCTAAGAATACAGTAGCAAATGTTAAGGTCATATGGGAAGCAATTTTAAAGAATGTTTCTGATATTGCAGAGAATCAAATGCATATAGAAGAGAACAAAATGACAAATACTCTTCAAGGAACACAGGATATTTAAGTATACATTAAAAATATGAAAGATGACAAAGACCTAGAAGACAAAGCCCAAAGATACATCCGAAATATACTAGGTATACTTGGGAAAAGATAAAAGAGCAATTGTACTGAAAACAATAATAAGAGATATTATAAAAGTAAATTTTATAGATGTTCAATCTTATATATTGAAGTATCAACCATATTCAAAGACAATAGAGTGAATAGAAAACATCAGAACACATATTAGAATTAGATTCAAATTGAAGAACAGGAATTCCACAAGTATCCTAGTAGAACAACAACAACAAAAATTACCTTGAAAGGAATTAAGATCATGTTAGTCTCATACTTCTAATTTTTAATAATGAATTCTAAGTCAGTAGAGAAATTTTTGAAATATACAAAGCAGAAGTGCTATGTCAAACCTTAGCTGTCATTTGTGTTTAAAAACTACAAAAAAAGAAAAAAATATAAAAGCTACATAAAAACATTCTTATCTTCAAAGAGCTAAGAAAAATTTCCATTCAATTATTTTTATCTCAACTATTTTGAGAATAATACTTAAAAATAATTTTTCTAAAAATAAAAGCTATAGTAATTAGAAAGAAATGTAACGGAGCTAGATATGGTGGTGCATACCTATAACCCCAGTGACTCAGGAGGCAGATCCAGGAGGATTGCAAGTTTAGCAAGATCCTGACTCAAAATAAGAAATAAAAAGGAGCCAGGCAAGGTGGTGCATGTCTGTAATCCCAGTGACTCGGGAGGCAGAGGCAGGAGGATCGCAAGTTTCAGACCAGAGGCAGTCTATGTAATTTAGTGAGACCCTGTCTTAAAAAGTAAAAAAAAAAGGGGGGGGGGACTGGGAGTGCAGCCCAGTGGGCTGTAAGGCATGCAAGTTCAAGGCCTTGGGTTTAACCCCCAGTGCTGCAAAAAATAAAAAGTAAAAAAACAAGAAAATAAGGAAATGGCCTACGGGAGCAGCTCAGTCTTAGAGCACTTGCAAACCCATTTTTTTTTTTCTTGAGACAGGGTCTCCCTAAATCACACAGACTGCCTCTGATCTTGAACTTCCAATCCTCCTGCCTCTGCCTCCTGAGGCGCTGGGATTACAGGCATGTGCCACCACGCCCAGCAATATAATTTTATATAAATATAATTTTCATGCAATATATAACTTTAATATAATATATACTGGATATAGTTATGTGACTATGTTTTTAGTTATAATTTTAGGTAAATATATACTAAGGGGTTAGCCACTAATGAGGAAAGTGTTGTAATAATTAAGTCTAATTTATTTAAATATAACAATATCCCCTAAAATGAATGAAGGGCAAAAAACATCTGAAAACATGGTGAGATGGTTAGCATTCATTGTCAACTTGATGAGATTAAGAGAATCCTCAGATTAGGGAAGCCTATCACTGTACTTGTCCATGAGGACAAGAGACCTGCCCTGAAGGTGATCTGCTGACACCCAGTGAGTGGGACTCCTTAAGGAGGCAGTGAGGAGGAGAAAGGCAGCCAGCACATTGGTGGGACAGGCTTAAAAACTTCCTAGCACAGGGCCTCTCTCCCTCTCTTGAATTGCCACAGCCCATGCACAATGGATGACGCCCCTCAGCTGCCACTTGAATTCAACATACATCAGACTGCAGGATGCTTCCAGACCACGGCGCTGGACACTCTTCGGGTTTCCAGCTCTCAAACTGAGTGGCTGTCAGTCCCTCTACAGGGACAACTGTGGAACTGCCCTGGCCCATCGTATAAGCTAGTAAATCCCTTTAAATTTGTATGTGTGGGTGTGTGTGTCTGTGTGTGTCTGTGTGTGCGTTGTTTTCAATTGGTTCTGTTTCTCTTGAGAACCCTGACTGAAACAGGGAGGTTTTTGCTTTGCTTCTTTTAAATTCTAAGTTGGTATTTCTACACTGTGTTGTAATGAAAGGTTACACAGCATTGCCCAGTTTCACTTTGAGCCTTGTGGAAGTAATTGGTACCAGACTTGACACACACACACCCCAGAAACAAATCGAAAACTGGAAAAATGTGAAACAGCTGTATATAGACAAGGGATAAGAGGCAGGGCAGAACTATGATCCCTAAGATGAGGAAAACAAATGAGGACCCCAACCATCACCTGGCTTTCCATTTGAAGGTCCTGACTGACTACAGCACAGGCAGGGGGGAACCCAAAGGGATCCTGCTGGGCTGAGGAGATAGAGACTGGATTTGGGGGGAGGTTGAGGCAGCTGCAGTTTGGAAGACATATCAGAAAAGAGGCAGATATGCCAAGAAAGAGCTAAACAAATCTACATAAGGGTCTCTTTGCGTTGATGAATATTAAACTGTGCATGTGTAGGGTAAACTTGTTCGGTGTCCTCGAGTCGTGTCCGACTCACAGTGACCCTCACAGGGTTTTCAATGGCTGATTGTTTCAGGATTGCCTTGAGAGTGGATTGCCATGCCCTTCTCCCATTTTTGCAATGCTAGGAATCAAACCCAGGACCTCAGAGACTGCAGAGTGGGGCTCTACCCACTGAGCTAAATCCCAGCCCCAGAGTAAACTAAGGAGCTCAAGCTCTCAATTCAACCAGGCTCCAAACTGGGAGATTTTCAAGTTCCAATCACCAGAATGAGAAACTTTGCAAAACATCTATATCTAGTTAAAATCAAATCCATTAAAATAAGGATAAATTAAATATTGTCTCAAAAATATAAAATCTGAGAGAATTAACTATAGCAGACTTATACTGAAAGAAAGGTATAGAACTATACTTTAAGGTAAAGGGAACTAATGTCAGATGGAAAGCCAGATCTACAAAAAGAAACTAAGAGAATGAAAAATGGTAAATACACAGTTAAATATAAAATTTGTTCTTCTTATTTTTAAAATTTCTTTAAAAATACAGTTGACCAACCAGGCATGGTGGCACATGCCTATAATCCCAGTGACTCAGGGGTGGAGGCAGAAGAATCACAAATTTGAGGCCACAGGCAGCCTGTGTAACTTAGCAAGACCTGTCTCAACACAAAAAGTAAATAAAAGGAAGTCCTGGGGGTGCAACTCAGTGGTAGAGCACTTGCAAAGTATGGACAAGGCCTCAAGTTCAACTTTCCAGTTCTGAAAAAAAAAAAAAAAATGGCCACTTGACCCAAAAATAATAGCAATATATTTTTGGATTAATATATAGAGGTAGAATATATGACATCAAATGCACAAAGAATAAGAGGCAGCAAGAGAAATAATGATCGTATGGTTTTTTACATCATATATAAAGTTGTTGATGTTAGGTACCATGGAGTTCGGTCTGACTCATAGCAACCTTTTGTATAATAGAACAAAGTACTCCCTGAAACTGTGCAATGCCTGGCACTATTGTCAGTGCTTCTCTGCTATTCATAGGGTTTTCAATGGCAAATTTTTTAGAGAGTGGATTGCCAGGTCCTTCTCCCTAATATATAAAGCAGGGTGTTATTTTAAAATAGACTGAAATAAATTTAAAATATATATGGAATAACCCAGAGGACAATCTCATTTTTTAAAAAAATAAGAGATATAGCATATAAGCAAAGATAAAATAGAATACTAATAAGTAAGTAAATAAATGAACCCAATTAATCTGAGGGCTGGGATTTAGCTCAGTGGGTAGAGCGCTGCGCTGCAGTCTCTGAGGCCCCGAGTTCAATTCCCAGCACTGCAAAAATGGGAGAAGGGCCTGGCAATCCACTCCCAAGGCAATCCCGAAGCAGTGAGCCATTGAAAACCCTATGAGGGTCGCTATGAGTCAGATACTGACTAACAACACCTAACAACAACAACAACAATTAATCTGAAGTAGCAAAGAGAAAAATCACAAAGGAAACAAGAACAGAACTAGAAAACAAGTACCAAAATAAAAGGCTAAATAAAAGAGAACCATATCAATATTTATATTACATGTAAATGCTCTAAACACTCCAATTTAAACAAGTATGAAACTGAAAAAAAAGCAACTCTAACAGTATGCTACAAAAAACTGTATGTCTAACAGAAATGAACTTTAATCATAAAGACACAAATAGGTTAAAAGTAAAATAAAAAGGGCATGTCATGCCAGCACTAATCAAAAATAGACTTCAGGACAAGATATCTTATTGATGGATAACACAGCCATATCATAACAAAAATGTCAGTTTGCAAAGAAGATACATCTATTTTAAATGTGTACAAAATGACAAATCTTCAAATTACATGAATTAAAAACTGACAAAAACCAAAAGGATAAACTGTCGACCTCTAGTGTTTTCTAGAACAAAAAGAATACCAACAAAGATGTAGACAAGTAGAACAACACTATCAACCAACTTGACCTGATTGAAATTTGCACAAAATTACACTCAATTACATCAGAATACACATTCTTTTCAAATGCACATGGAATATAGCCCAGGAAAAGTCGTATCTTGGCCCACGAATGAAGTCTCAACGAATTTAGAAGGACTGAAATCATTAGAGTGTAGTATCTAATCACAATGAATTCAAATAGACCGGAATTGAAAGTACTTGGAAATTTTTACAATTTTAAATGTTTATAACTTAAACCACATGTTTAAATATATAGGTAAAAAAAATCACACAAGAAATTATAAAATCTTTTGGACTGAACAGTAACAAAAAGAAAACATACAAAAATGTAGCATGTAGATTAAACAATACTTAGGAAAACATAACTTTAAATGCTTATACTGAAAAAGAAGAAAAATCTAATATAAACTACTTAAACTTAACCTTAAGAAGTTAATAAAGAGAAAAAAGTTAAGTCCAAGGTAGGTGGTTGTTGTTAGGTGCTGTCCCATCGTGTCCCACTCATAGCACCCCTATGTACAACAGAACGAAACACTGCCTCACATTGTGCCGTGCTCAGCACTATTGTCAGTGCTTCTCTGCTATTCATAGGGTTTTCAAGGGCAGATTGTTTTGGGAGTGGATTGCCAAGTCTTCCCCAAAGGTAGGTGTTGTTGTTAGGTGCCTTCGAGTCATGTCCAACTCATAGGGTTTTCAATGGCAGATTGTTTCAGGATTGCCTTGGGAGTGGGCTGCCACATCCTTCTCCCATTTTTTGTGGTGCTGGTGATCGAACTCAGGACCTCAGAGACTACAGAGCAGCGCTCTACCAACTGAGCTAAATCCCAGCCCATTCAAAGGTAGGTAGGAGAATACAAATAGTAAAGGTTAAAAAAAGAACAAACAAGACGGAATACAAACAAACACTTGAAAAATCAGTAAACCCAAAATCTAGTTATTTAAAGATTAATTAAAATAATAAATTCCAGATAAACTGATTAAATAAAGAACTAGCAAATTCCAACATCAGTAATAAAAATGAGACTTCCTTGTAGGTGTTACAGGTGTCAAAAGATAGTAAGTGCTGGGTGAAGTGGTGCACCTCTGTAATCCCAGCATTCCAGAGGTTCAAGGCCACACTGTACTACATAGCAAAGCTCTGTCTCAAAAATAAAAACAGGAAAAAAAAAAGGAAAAGATAATGAAGGAGTATAGTAACTGTATATGTCAGTAAATGTGGCAACTTAGATAAAACAGACAAATCCCTTAAAAGACACAAAAAGAAACAGAGAATCTGGAAAATTCTATGTTAAAGAAATTGAACTAAAAATGTAGATTTTTTTTTCACAAAGAAAACTTCAAGTCCAATAAGTTTCACTGATTCTTTCAATCGTTGAAGTGACAAATAATACCAGCCCTGCCCGAACTCTTTCAGAAAAATTGTGAATAACACTTTCCACATCATCTTAAGTCTAGAATTACCCTGATAGCAAAAGAAGAAAAAAATTAAGTGTCCACGTCCTTCATGAAAACAGAAAAAAAAAAAAATCAACAAAATTAGCAAGTCAAGTCCAATAATATACAAACAGGATAATATATCAGGGACAAATCTATATCCCAAAAATATAACATGTGTATAACACTCAAGCAGTGTAGCCATTTGTACACATTGGAAAAACAAAACCACACAATCATCTCAAAAAATACAGAAGAAGGAGGCATTGTACAAAGTTCAACACCATTCATGACAAAGCCTGTGACAAGTGTAGGAATAGAAGCAAACTTCTTATGCTAACAATAACACACACATAAAGCCAGCAGCGAGCAGAATACTTGAAGGCAAAGGGCTTTAAACATTCCCCCTTGTGATTGGGAAGTGAGAAAGAAAGTCCACTCTATAACTCCCACACACATTTTAGTAGTGGTCCTCCTTAGTATAACAAAGAAATAAAGAGAGATAAAGTAAACAGCCATATGCCTCAATGAGCTGGGCAGATTCTCTGTAGAAACTTAAAACGTAGGCTGAATTTGTGAACCTCAGAACATGGACTAAAAGCCCTGAGCACCATGTAAAGGAATTATTGACTACTCTAAAGAGTGGTATAAACACGATACCTGGTCCTCCATATCAGATTCCACATGGGCAAACTCAGCCAATTGTTGAATGTCTGAAAAATATTTTCAAAAAATTCCAGAAAGTTCCAAAAGTGCAAAATTTGAATTTACCATGCACAGAGCACTACGGGGAATCCACACAAATGAAGTAATGTGTAGGTGTACCCTGATGGAGGGTACCCTCCTGCCATTTAACAGACTCCCTGTCTCTCTTCAGCACTCATTGTTTGAGCGTTGTTCATTTCATATCTCATTCATATATTGTGTTATTAGGCCTGTGATGGCTGTACCTATAATGAACACTCCCAGAATTCTTGTCATTGTTGTTAGGTGCCACTGAGTTGAGTCCAACTTGTAATGACTCTCATAGCGTTTTCATTGGCTGATTGTTTTCAGGATTGCACTGGGAGTGGGTTGCCATGTCCTTCTCCTGTTTCTGTGGTGCTGGGAATTGAACCTGGGTCCTCAGAGAATGCAGAGCAGCACTCTGCCAACTGAGCTAAACTCTAGCCCCTTCTTGTCATTATTCCCTAAATAAAGTAGTGTAAAAACTACATAGCATTTACATTTTATCAGGTATTATAAGTAATCTAGAGATGATTTAAAGCATGTTGAAGGATAAGCATAGGCTTTATGCAAATGCTATGCCATTTTATATAAGGGACTTGAACATCTGCAAATGTTGGTATCCATGGGGGATCCTCATACCAATCCCCCTCATATACTGAGAGATGACAGTATAACATATGTATTTCATTTGCAAAGAAACAATATGTTTATAATATGATGTAAATTGTGATGTGTGTTTCTATTAAAAGTATTATTGTTGGTTTTTAAAAAGGATATTAATACAGACAACTACACGGATAAATTCCAATATTATTATGCAGAGTAAAAGATGCTTGACCTCGCCCCAAAAGTACATATTGTAACTTCATATATACATGAAACTCTAACTGGCTAAATTAATCCATAGTAATAGAAAGTAAGTCAGCGTTTTGCCAGGGGCCAGAGTTGGATAAGGAACTCAGTGCAAAGGAGCCTGCATAAACACTAGGGGATGATTGGAATGTCCTATATCTTGATTGTGGTGGAGGCCAGAGAGGTACAAACATTTGTCAAAATTTATAGAATATAATCACACAAATCCTTTTAACGTTAAGGTTCATACAGTTAATTCTTCTTCCGAACATAATGCATTATGATTGTGAAGACAAATCTGGAAGTCTGGGGAGACCACAGTGGCTAGTGTTCATAGCCCAGAACCCCAGAAAGAAGAGAGCTCACAGAGAAATACTCCAGAGATCTGCAGAGGGACCTTCTGGAATGTTCACCTGAGGTAGGAGAAAACTGCTCAATTCTGGGAACAAAGTCGCTTGGAAGGAATAAAGCTAAGAGTTCTCACAGCTCCTGTGTGGCTGGGGAATAGTCCATGTTCCCACCAGCCAGACTGGAAAAACCTCCATGTTTATGGAGCACTGGTTACAGCACACAGAAGGACTTTGCCTCAGTTGTTGTTGTTGTTGTTGTTGTTGTTGTTGTTAGCTGCCATCAAGTCATATCCAACTCATAGCAACCCTCATAGGGTTTTCAATGGCAGATTGTTTCAGGATTGCCTTGGGAGTGGATTGCCAGGTCCTTCTCCCGTTGCCTCAGTAGTGAGGAATAATTGCCACACTTAGCACTTCTCCATTCTTGCTGACCAAATATTAAAAACAATCAACAAAAAAGTCCAACTGGTTCCCAGTAACTTAACTGCATCCTAGAACAAAGCTACAGAATATTCATAGGAATACAAAATACATAGCACCTAATAGGCAAATTTTACAATGTTTAGCATCCAATAAAAAACTCAGACGTACATACAAAAAAATTAAGCAGATAATCCAATCAATGGAAACCTAGTCCAAAGTGACATGGGAGTTATCATAAGCAGGAAAGAACATTTAACTAGGTATTTTAACTGCATTCCATGCGTTCAAAAAGTAGGAAACTGAGAAGTTATAAAAAGACCAAAATATAACTTCTAGAATTGAAAAGTACAAAGCGTGAGCTGAAAAACACACTGGATGGGATTAATGGCAGGTTAGACATGGAAGAAGGAAATGTTGGTGAATTTAAAGACATAGAAATACAAACTATACAAAATGAAACACAGAAAAGATCATATTTTAAAATGTGAACAGTCCATCAGGGAGGTATGGGGCAATGTTAAGTGCTATAATATACATATAATTGGAGTTCCTGAGGGAAAGAAGAGATAGATATATACAGAAAATTAAAATTTAAAAAAAGAGTGACCAAAATTTTCCCAAATTTATCAGAAACTATAAATCCAAACATCCAAAAAGCCCAATAAATCCCAAGCATGAGAAATATAAAGGAAGTAACACTAAGGCACATCATAACCAAATTGCAGGAAAGCATTGATGAAGTGAAAAAATTTTAAACCAACCAGAGGGGAAAAACTTTCGTTGCCTATGAAGGAACAAAGAAAAAGTGACAATAAATTTCTGATCAGAAACAACACTAGCGATAATAGAACAAGCAATATCTTCAAATGACTGAAAGGAAAAGCTGCCAGGGTAGAATGTTATGCCCAGCTTAAAATACATACACACACACACACACACACACACACACACACACACACACACACACCTCAAAACCAAAGATGAATTAAGGACATTTTCATATGTATGAAAGCAGAAAGAATTGAGCAGCAGTACTACAAAGAATGTTAAAAAGGCCTGCAGCCATGCCACTGGGGCATCCAATCCCACCAGATCTTGGAAGCTACGCAGGGTTGGGCCTGGTTTGTCCTTGGATGGGAGACCACCTAGGAATACCAGGTGCTGTAGGCTTGGGAGAAGGACCAGGAAACCCACTCCCAAAAAACAATCAGCCATTAAAAACCCTCTGAGCAGCAAAGAAGCACTAACAGTACTGTTGTATATAGGGTTGCCTGTTGTACATAGGGTCACTATGAGTTGGACACAGACTCGACAGCACCTATCAACAACAGCATAAGAGAAATGATATCAAATGGAAACATAGTTCAACACAGAGGAATCAACAACACCAAAAGTGGCAACTTCATGGTTAAATACAACTTTAGAAAGAGAATAAAAGAGGGAAATATTGCTGATATGTTGGCTAAGACTTTTCCACACTGTAAAGAAAGTCATGGGTCTATTTTGGAAATTTGTTCTGAGATGAGAAGAGAGAGATAAGAATAAAAATAAATTCATAGTTACATTGTGGCAGAATTGTGGAAAACAGAAGTAAACAAGTCAATCTTAGAAGCCACGGGAGCACAGGAGGGTACAGTCAACGAGGTTACCTATAAGTGGGAGGGGTACTCACAGTGGACTTCAACAGCAGCAACCAAAGTCAGAAGATAAGGATATGATAGTATCTTCAAAGTTTGTGAAAAAATGACTGCGAATCTGGAACCATCTACCTGCCAGAAGTACCATTCAAACGAAGTGGGAAAGGATAACTTCAGATAAACATAGATTGAAAGAATTTAGTACTAGCAAACACTCACTGAAAGAATTCCTAAAGGGAATACTTTTAGGAAATAAGCAACTAAATTTGGAGGGAAGTAGAAGGATACAAGAAATAAGCTTGAGAAGCTAGTACACACATCAATAAATGCAATAATAACAACAATAATAATAACAGGTGAGGGAATAAAAATAAAATGGTGGTATACTACCTAGCAATATAAAGGAAAGAACTATTGATATACTCAACAACTTGGATAGAACTTAAGGGCAGATGCTGTGTGAAAAGTGCCAATCGCATTTAGATGACATTCTCGAAACGGCATACCTATTGAGATGGACGATAGAGAAGTGGTTGCCAAGGCAGACCTCAGCAGTGTTAGACCAGCTCTCTATCTCAGTTGTGCTGGTCACACAAACCCACATGGGTGATAAAACTACCTGGATCTTTACACGCATTGTTCCAATATCCATTGTTCCAATATCCAGTTCCTGGTTTTGATATTCCGCTGAGTTACGTATTGTGTAACTATTAGAAGGAACTGAGTGGAACATAGAAGGACCACTCAGTACAATCTTTGCAGCTTTCTCTGAACTTATAGAAAGTTGAAAATAAAACATCATTTTGAAAAATGAAATCAAACCACGAGTTAATAAAAACATGGAAGATGTCAATGGGAATGAAGAGCAAAACCTGTTGAAGGTCTTCATACGTTTGGAAAGAGAATAAAGATATTAATTAACTTTAAAACTTTAGTCAAGTACATGCATTAAATTTCTTAAGGAAGACACATGCTTACAATCCAAGCACTCAGGAGGCTGAGGCAGGAGGATTATGAGTTTGAGGCCAGGTTGGGCTACACAGCAACACCATCAAAAAACAACAGAAAAAGAATGAATAGATTCTAAATCAGTGGGAGAATGATAGTAAGAAAACCTTGATTAAGTCCACAGAAGTTAGAGAAAATAAGAAGAATGTGACTTGCTACAACACAGATATTCAAAAATTACAACTTTCCATTAACATAAGTAATAATGAACTAGAAGACTTTAGGGAAAAAGAGCAATCTGGTTTATAACAACAGAAGAATCACAGTATTTATCAAATACCTGAGTGAAAACGCTGCTCTATGTGTGAAGAAAACTATAAATATTGTTTAATATGTTCTGTTTATAGTCATCTGGCCTTGAGAGATAAGGCAAGGAGAGTGAGGTCCAAATGTGCTCATAAATGACAAGTGCTAGATAAGAAAGCAGAAGGAACCAGGCCGTCCTGGCCAGCCAATGGCTAGAATGATGCCATTTTCAATATGGGGAACAAGACTCCCCGAGTGCAGGAAAGGCTGAATCCATTGGTGACTCAGGAAGAGAGAGGGCATCAGGAGTAAACAGCCTGGGCAAGTTGATCCTGTTCTTAATGTGAGCTGAGAGCGTCCACTTCTCCCTGGAGCAGGGCACACCTCACACAAGGTCTGGAAGCTGACCCAGGAGGGACGGCTGGGGTGCTCGGCCCTTGACTTTCTCTGCAACAAGCCTGTTGGTGGTATCCACAGGCCAAGCCCCGTCCACATCATCCTTCCACCAGCCACAGAAAGACCACCCCTGTCAGGGAGGGTTCACCACAGGGCCCTCAGGAAGGAGAGGGTGAGGCTACTTGTATTCTCTGTATTCACTGCACCCAAGAAGAGGGTTTCACCCTGCTCACAGGACTGGTGAGGAGCACCCCGTTCAAGGATTCCATCTGAGTGGGTTAGGGATGATGGGAATCCCTTTTCCCCACCCATATCATAATTGTTCTGGCTAAGTAAGAATCAAACTACAATACTGCAAATGCTCCTTGATAAGATGTAGAATGGGAGAAGGGCCTGGCAATCCACTCCCAAGGCAATCCCGAAACAGTCAGCCATTGAAAACCTTATGAGGGTCACTATGAGTCAGATACCAACTTGACGGAACCTAACAACAACAACAACAAGATGTAGAATAGAGTTTGAATAAAGCAAGCTGTGTTCCTGAATAGAGAGCTGCCACTCTTTCAGAACCAATGCATGTTGCTGTTGTCAGGCGCCCTCGAGTTAGGTCTGACTCATAGCAACCCTCATAGGGGTTTCAATGGCTGATTGTTTCAGGATTGTTTTTGGCAGTGGACTGTACATTAATATAAACTAATTAAAAAGAGAAAAGCCACAGCCATTACAAAGAGAATTTGCATGAGTTTGCATGAGTTCTCCCATCTTTGCGGGGCTGAGGACAGAACTAGGTCCTCAGTATAGAGCAGCACTCTCTCCACTAAGATAAACCCCAGCCCCTGAACCAAGGCATAGGTTTGGTTTCACGATTCCAGTAGGAATCCCGAAGAGATGGAGTTTCTTTTTGGTTTTTATTTCATTTTGTTCTTATTTTGCTTTGTTTTGCAGTGCTGGGAGTGGAACCCAGGGTCTTGCGCATACTAGGCAAGCACTCTACCACGGAGCTACATCCTCAGCCCTCCAGTAGGTTGGGTTTGAACATAACAAAATTGTGATAACAACGGGCATTACTTAAAACTTGCTCTGTCTAGGCATAGTGGCACACACCTGGTATGCCAGCAATCAGGAGGCCGAGGCAGGAGGATTGCAAGTTCCAGGTCAGCCTGGGCTATGTAATGAGACATTGTCTCAAAATAACAAAATAAAGAAAAGTAAATAAATAAAACTTGCCCTGTGCCAGGTTTTAGTCTATAGCTTGTATGTATGTTAGCTCCATTTATCCTCACAACAGCACAATGAAGATATCACTATTATTCCCATTCCACAGATGAGGAAAGTGAGGCACACAGAGAGGTTAAGCAACATGCCCAGGATTTTTAGTGCTGAGAGTCACCAACTTGGCATTTGACGTCTGTAAGTCTAGCTCCACAGGCCATGCTCTAAAGTCCTCTGCAGCTTGTCTTTTTAAATGAAATTGGGAAAGTAGATAAGACTATCAAAGAACAGCACCAACGGAAGCAGCCTAGGCTTAACAGCTGTCTTGAAGTACATCCAATGGTGTGATCCCATATGAGAACACCTAGAGGGAGTCAGCAGGACAAAACTGATCCTCAAGAAGCAGATCCATTATGTACATTAATTTAGTTAAAAGTAATTCCAAAATAGAGACAGATGCATTAATAAATAGTCCTAGCACAACAGGCTGAGAACGGCAAGAGAAGCAGAAAGGTCCATCTTTAGTTCATCATTCACAACCAGAAATCCCAGCAGAATTCAACGGTTAAAGTTATTTCATAAAATAGCACAAATATCATTAAATATTTATCAAACCGTTGAGGGAGAAGGAATTTCTATACAATAAATTATAAAGACAAATAGCAACTGACCTGGTAACACAAAAATGTAAAACTTCTATTAATCAAATAAAACCTCATACAGAAAATTCAGAGACAAAGGCAGACAAAAAAACCCACAATAGATGGCATTGTAAAAAAAATCACACAGAATGAAACTTCTCAATTTTGTCAAGTTGCTTTCAATTTGAAAGAACAAGTCTTTAAGATAGAGAAGATTTTCAGAAAACAAAGAGTAAAATAGTAAAAACTCAGTGGAAATATTGATCGAAGCAGAAAATCTACAGAAGAGACACTGAAGATCAATAAATTCACTTTTCTTTTGTTTCATTGAAAGATGCAAGTTAAAATGGTAGGCCATTTTACAGTTCCAGTTGTAGACAAGGACTTCTTTTAAACAATTAAATACAAACTCATGCAAATTCTCTTTGTAATGGCTGTGGCTTTTCTCTTTTTAATTAGTTTATATTAATTGTACAAAGTAATAGGTTTCGGTATGACATTTTCATACATGTAGATGATGTACCTTGATCATATTTACTCCTCCATTATTCTTATCCCCCATTCTCCCACTCCTGGTCCTCTTCTTCTTCCCAAATACTCCCCCTTCTATTTTCACAATTTTTTACATCTAAATTCCATGTATCAGAGAAACATGTGATGTTTGTCTTTGTAAGTCTGGCTTACTTTGCTTAACATGAAGATCTCTAGTTCCATCCAGTTTTTTGTAAAAGATATGATTTTGTTCTTCTTTATGGTTGAATAATACTCCATTCTATAGATATACCACATTTTCTTTATCCATTCATCTGTTGACAGGCACCTAAGCTGATTCCATAATTTGGTTATCATGAATAGCCTCATGCAAAGTTTCTTTAAGGCAATTTAGCAAAATAATGTAGTCATATTTGTGTGATTTTTTTAATTCAACAAATTAAATAGAATATAAACATCTAAAAATGTTTATGTGCGAAATTTGAAATAAAACAAAGCTCAGCCTTTATAAAACTTGAAAAACATAGCAATATTACAGATCTTTTTAGCCAAGTATATTGCAAACTGTGGGGAGACAGCACAGCATCATGAATAGGAGTTTAGACTCTAGGGTTAGGTCACCTGGGTCTAAATTTTGCTTTTTATATGCTGTGTGACTTGAACAAAATGTTTAACCTCTCTAGTTTCATTGTCTATAACCCTTTTGGTTTCATTGTCTATAAAGTGGGACTAATAATAACAACTACATCATATGGTGTGACATGTATTAAAAGAGTTAATAATGTTATAGTGCCTAGAACACAACCTGATATATGTAAATATCATGTAGCATTTGTTAGGACAATGATGACATAATGATGATGATGATGATGATAATGATGATAATTGGTATTACCACATGATGGCACATGTTAGCAAAAAATAAGCATGCCTGCTATCTTTTGTCATTATCCTAAAATTTGTACTGCTGTTAAGTGCCAGAACTTCTCCAAATGATTTTGGTGGCCATTTGGTGGCCATGTATATAATAAAGATATAATAAAATTAATTTACATTTTGAAATATTTGTGTATTTATAAGAATATTTGTTAAATACTAATACAAATTCCATCACCAAAATGGTACCCTTAAATCAATAACTGTAAAACAAAAGTTAGATATAATACATTATTGGGGGGGCTGGGATATGACACATTACAAGAAGAGTAAAATCTATCTGATATCTAATGCCCTCTGGAGGGGAAATCAGCTTAATGCTGAAAACTAAGTAATCATTAAAACAAAACCACACTATTGCGGCTGAAGTTTTATGCACAGCAAGAATACCCTTGCACACACACTTTGCATTTATTCCAATGAGAAAAATCAGTATTGGATTTTCAAAGACTTCAGGAATACTTCTCTCCCATAAAATGCAGCTACCTGGTAGAGTCAGATCAATAACCACCATAGTCATGACCCTTAATATGATATAATAAAATATATAAGGCAATTACTATAACATTTTGAAGGAAGAGTTGACAGAAACGTAGACTAACACTTGATTTTTTTTTACAAAATAGGTAGACAAATATATACCAATTAGCTATTTGTATTAAAATGAAATTTCAAATTCTTTTCAAAAACAGAATTTACATAGACTATGTGCTCTCACCACTCCACCACTCAGCAAAAGTTTAAACTCTTTATATAGCACTTCTTGGGTTAGAGTGGAAATAAAATCTACATATTGAGACAATTTAGAAAATTGCTCCAACAACAATAAATAGCACATTTCAAAGAATGCAGACAAAGCTGTATTCAGAGGAATATTTATAGTCTTAAATGATTTTTATTAATTTCTATAAACCCATAGAAAATGAAGCAAATATTTATAATAAAGGTGAAAATAATACACTAGAAAATATATTAGAATTAGTATATCTAAGAACTCATTCTTTGGAATGGACAATTAAGCAGAGTATAAACTTCAAAAAAGTTTAATAAGAAAAAACAATGAGAAACTTCTGAGTAAGACTGTAGGTTAGAACCTGCCTCTGTGTGATGTAGTGAGGGAAAAGAGTCAGGATAACAAAGACTCTATTCCAAAGAGAAAAAGACTGGAACAGCACAGAAATCACAAAGGAGATGTTAGGATAGTTTCAAAGCACAGAGAAACAGAAAGACTATGCAGCAAAAAGGAGTGAACAGGACATAATTCCAGCCACATCTTCCCAGCAGGAAAGAGGAACAGAAGCCTCACCCAAAAGGTAAGCCAGACAGCCCTGGTGAAGAAAATGGCAGAGGACAAACCCCCAGCTCTTAAAACTCATGGATCTAGTTGGGGGATTAAGTGAGACCATAGCTCCTCCTGCGTGAAGGGTCAGCATTGAAGAGGAGATCCATTTTGTCATGTCCCATGTCTTGGAGGGCTGTGACCAGACACCATCTTTCGAGGGAGCCTATTGTCTAAGACTAAGCTACTCTTGGAATCCTTAAAACAGGAAACAATGACAATCACAGAGCCTAGGACACAGCTGCAGGAGGCAGTTGTGAAAAGGGAGAGCCTGGATGGGGATACACTGAGGCATTGAAGGCAAGAGGCTCTGGCATGCTGGGTAGTAGCCTCACTCTCTGGGAGGAAGAACCAATCCAATCCCCTGAGGAGAATGGCAGAGACCGAATAACCCCAAGCCCAGGGTCAGCAGGCAGCTCCACCTCTGGAGCCAGCTCTCTGCCGCAGCACTCACTGCCTGCAGGAAATAGAACTCTGAAGCTCAGGGTTGGCAGAGTACCTGACCTCTGGCAGCCTCCTCCTGCCCTCAGAGGTTGCAGTGTTGGGTAGGACATGAAAGTACTGAGACAGGTCTTCCAGTCCAGTACAGATCTCAGTGCCCTGTTCATTTTCCCCACTCCCCAATGCACTCTTGAGATATCCCTTGGCTTGGACATTAGCCATACCACTGGTACAAACCGGGGAGTCCCTGACCCGTGGGAGAACTCACCCAGCCCACAGGCTGCAAGGCTAAATATAGCCAGCAGAGGCTTTGGGTACACAAAGAAGAGAAGGTCCTATAGTGAAGGCAGTGCTGTCTGACATCTACCTTGAATGTTCCAGGCTCAGCATCAACATAAATGATCAAAAAGGTGAAAAGATAAGACTCCAACTTCAAATGACCACCCTCCCTACCTGGTAGACTCCAATAGTGGAGATCACAGAAAGAAGCTACTCTGGTACTTTGTCATTGTTTAATTTGTTTTGTCTTTTTTCTTTTTTAATTTTCTTTTTCCTTTTTAAATGTAAATTTTTCTTTTTAATCAAATTTTTTTCAGTTTTCTTTTTGTTGTGTATGTTTTTCTATTTATAATACTTTATGTTATTTTTGGCTTACCTTTTAAAATCTCTTATTTTATTCCTCTTCTTACATTTATCTGATTTTGTTTATGCATTTTTCTCTATTATGCAAATAATTTGTCTCTTCCTCTTCTCTCTAACATTCCTCTCCTTTCTTTTTCCTATTTCTCCTTTCTTCTATTAACATGAAAAAGGCAACATGTCTCCTTCAAAAGATCATAATACCTCAATTACTGAATCAAAAAATACTGAAATGATTGAAATACTTAATGAATTTTAAAACCTACTTGTGATAATGATCAATGACTATAAAGAGAATACAAACAAACAGATAAATGAAGTAAGAAAATCAATTTAGGAGCTGGATAAGAAAGTCGTCAATGTAAAATAGCAAGTCAGCAACAGGGAGGAAAATTTCATCAAGGACATTGAGATTTTGAACAAAAATAAAAAAGAAATATTGAAAATGAAAAACTCAATAAATCAAAAACACAGTGGAAAACATCACCAATAGACTAGATCAAGCAGAAGAAGGAATAACAGGGATGGAAGACAAACTTGAGGAAATATTACATTCATATATCAATTAAAAAAATAAACGAGCATGAAAACAACTTCCAAGAACCTTAGAGCATGATCAAGAGACTAAGAATCCACAGGGTAGATGAAGGAGCTCAGATAAAAAAAAAAAAACTGAATGCACAGAAAATCTATTTAATGAAATTATAGCCAAAAATTCCCCCAAACTGGAGAAATAAATGGATATCCACCCACAAAAGGCATTTGTAACCCCAAATAGACATGATCAGAAAAGATCCTCTCCACAACACCCAGTCCTGTCCTCCTTTCTTTCCTTCTCTCCTGCATTCCTACCTTCCTTTATCTCTATTTTAAGTAGATATTTTCCCCCAATTAACTTTGCAAAACTAGTCATACATTCAAAAAACAATTATTGAGCACCTGTATAATACCATTCTTATTCCAGGTAGCCCAAGTCACTGACTTTTCTCTATTGTAGTAAAATCTATGTAACATAAAATTGACCATTTTCACCATCTTATGGTTTAGTAGAGCTAAGTATGCTTACATTGCTATACAACATCGCCACTGCCCATCTTTGGAACTATTTCATTATCCCAAACTGAAACTCTGGACCAAGTCATTGACTTCTGAGGCAAATTAAGAAAAGCTAAGTCTGTCTCCTTTCTAGTATGTGCCTCACTTTTCTTGCACCATTGTAATAGTACACAGAACTTCCACCATAGTGATTTGGAAAGCCTTGTTACATATTTTAATGAGAAGAGAAAAGAAAAAAAAGAGAAAAAGGAAAGAAAACAGCGTGGGAGGAAATGAGAGTGATAGATACAAGGACACATCTGAAATTGAAATGTTTACTAAGCAACATTATGGGAGAAGGGCCTGGAAATCCACTCCCAAGGCAATCCCGAAACAATCACCCATTGAAAACCCTATGAGTTGGACACGACTTGCCTCGACGGTACCCAACAACAACAACAAGCAACATTGAATCAACATGGGTATTTTTTGAAAGGTATATCATGTTCCTAGATAAAATATTCAGTATGGCAAAGAACTAAAAATTTCCCCTAAATTAATCCTTAAGTGCAATTCAATTCTAGTCAAAATATCAGCAGGATTTCTCTTACAGAATTTGACACGATAATTGTAAGGTTGATCTGGAATGATAAATGAGTGAGCTCAGCCAAGAAGATTTTGAAAATTAGTAACAAGAAAAGAGGAACCATACCCGAGATGCATAATGCACTACACAATTGTTTGTACTTTCTTCTAGAAGGCTAGAAGTTTGGCTTCCTCTAGCTTACTCGTAATTGTCCACACAAAGAACTTTGCTGTAAGCTGCTAACACTGCTTTTAGCATAGTAAACAAACACCCTCCATAGACTGTACAGCGACTTTGGAGATACTCTGTATTTTTATTTTTAAAACAGAACACCACAATTGGAAATGAAATGAAAAGCCATGCTGTGTAAATTAGCTGAAGTGTGTTGACAGAACTCAGTGTTTTGATAGTCTGTGATTTCAGCCTGAGTTTTAAAGGTACTCAGGCATTGCTGTGCAATTTATAAAAACAAGATCTTTTGATTTTAAAAAAGTGAATTTTCTATTGGCCTTTGAAAAAACATAAGAAAAATTTTAAAAGGATGATAGTAATGGTATCAAATAGACCAAGACATTAACCAACAGAATAGAAATTTTCAAAACAGCACATGTATAGAGAGAAAGAGATGTCACCTTTTGCATACTATACACTTATATATATAAAGAACTCTGTGTGTGAGCACCCACGTGTGTGTATAGTAAATGTCCTATTGTAAGTCAATGGGAAAATCATAAATTGTTCTTCATTAGCCTTTGAGGGTACTGACTAACCATTTGTGGGGGGAAATAAAGTTGTTCCCTAATCATAGTGCACACACAAATGAATCCCAGGTAGATTCAGGATTTTAATTTCTTCCTATACATTTTTCCCTTTATTGGTAAATGTTGGTGGGGTACAGAGTAATACAGCATTGGCTTTTTCCATTATTCAACTATCACATCTCTTTTGGTTACACTTTTATCAACTTATGAAGTTTATGGGAACTTTTGACTAATATGCAGTAAAGCTCATATGCATATTTGGGTTATGTTCCCTATTTTTCTTACGTACTCATTAAGTTGCATCACTTACATTGAGATTATCCTCTCCCCTTTTATCCCTCTACATTGTTTCTTCCCATTCTTCCTACACTTAACAAATGCTTACCAAGGACAAATTTACAATCAACACCACAGTGAGGCCATGAGGCCATGACAGTGAAGCAACCCGGCTCCTTCAGCTTTGTAGGGCCCACAACCAGCACTGTCCTCTGCTGTGCTCTGATGACTGCAGAGGAATCGGAAAGATGGTCTAGCCTCGAGCCTCATGGGTCTAGCCCCAGCCACTCCAGGAGTAGCTAATGTTTCTCTTCTACCTTCCATTGCTTTTACCAGGTAAGCTGAGCCACCAGGAGGTAACCCTGTGACTTTGCACTTCTCCCCACGTGACAGCTGAGGGCAGTGGTTTCATGTCACCACTGAGAAATATGGAAGGGAACGTAATCAAGGACATTTAAAGCCCAGCTTCTTTGGCGTTTACGGGCAGGTGCCTAGATAAAGAGCCAAAAGCTCACAGGAAGGTAGAGGGGTCTCCTGGGACACAAAGCAAAGCTGGCAATAACACGATGATTTATCCTGCCACCCTGATAATGTTCTCCATTGGGTCAGAATCAAACACAGGAGAGAAGAGAAATTCAGCTTATAAGTCAGTCTCTCTCTCTCCCTTCCTCCCTGTGTGTGTATCTGCACACGTGTGTGTGCATGCCCACATGCTTGAACTAGGATGTCACCTGATAGGTACGTGGTGAGCTGTGGCATGTGACCAATAAAATTGCCTCCAGTTCTACTTTCCAATCGCTTCTACCTTGATTGACATGGCAATCACAGCACAGACACCAAAGTTGAGTTGCATGACTAGTTATTTAATTACCTCTGTGACAATGCCAGAGAAGTCCAGGGGCAAGGAATTTCATAGACCAGGGGCTCTGACCTCACATCAGGGGTAATGTGCGTCTTCCTGGAAGATACCTGAGAGCTCTAGAGGGGAAGTGGGATTCAACAGTCCCAGTGGCTCAGGCAGAGGGTAACCTGCGTAGAGAAGACTGTGGCTAGGAGGGGCAAGCGGGAGGAAGGATGAAAGGTGCCACTGGGTAGGAGGAGCCTGGCATGACGGTGGAGGTAGTAGCCATGCACAGCCCCATGAGTTCCATTAATTGTTCATCTTTATCCTCAGAACAATGAGAAGCTGGTGAAAGGCTTCAAGCAAGAGGGTGACATGACCAGACTTGCATTTTAAATGTGTCTTTCTGGCTGTGGTGTAGACTGGAAGAGGGCAAAGACTGGACACAGGGAGACCAGTGGGAAAAAATCTACTGTAGCAAGATTTCAAAATGAGTCCAGGAGCAAAGCCGTGGCAGAGAGGTAAAGAATATTTCAGAAAACACAAGGCAATCCACCCGGAGGAGAAGGAGATGCTCCGGAGCGGGAGGGAGACAGGGCACATGGGAGGAGGAGAGGACACAATTAGAGAGGTAAAAATGGAGAAAATAAGTGCAAAATACAGGATGCAATGGTATGAAAATCCCATAATGAAACTCACTATACAGTGTGCAATTTTTAAAAAAACATACTGGTACTTCATAAATATGTACAATTATTATTACACATTTATCAAAAAAATTTTAAGTTTAGGGAGATGGAATTAACTATCTTGATTTAATAATTTCACATTGTGTATATATATTGAATTATCAGTCTGTACCCCATAAATATGTACAATCAAAATATTAAGAAAGAAGAGAAAGAGAGAAAGAGAGAGAGAGAGGGGGACAATATTTCAGAGGTAAGCCAAAAGAGCTTGAGAGTTTGTCTTCTGCGGACAAACGGCAAAAGGCAGTGGTCCAAATGACCTATGGCCTCTGGATGGACCAGTGAGGCAAGAGGTGACACCATATGCATAACCATAAACATGGGGAGGGATCAAGTTTGGCAGAAGGCAGTGAGGACAGACATACAACATGAGTTTGGTTTTGGACTCATGGGTGTATTTGGAGGTAGCTGTGGGAAAGCCTGCAAGATGCAAAGAAAGCATTGGGAATGTGGTATTAAGCTCAGAGAAGAGTCTGGAATGGAAATGGAAAGGTGGGAACCATCAGCTCAAAAATGGCCACTGAAGTCACAAAAGGAGAGGAGGCACCCAGAAGGAGAATGTACAATGTATGGAAATGTCAGGATGAGACTTGTCAAGTTGTATATTAAAAGTTACTAATAAAAAAAGAAAAGTAAATAAAAATAAATAATAAATAAAACAGTGGAAAAAAAGAATGGGGTAAGAAGGTAAAAGAAACCAGAAGAGAGTCTTGAAGAAGAACATTTGCAGACCTCATTAGAGAAAGGTGGATGCACAAACAAGACCTAGACAGAAACGCAGGCGTAATATTGACAGAGCACGGGCTCTAGGAAGGCAACGCGGAAGCAAAGAAATACACTGTGCCCAGGACCACAGAGAGACCTGGGGAGACAAAGACAGGAAAATGAAAACAATGACATAATAAAAGCACTGTTTTAAAATGGGGTAAATATTTTTCAACCTTTGGGCTGCATGCACGCGTGTTTGGGTGTGTGCATGTGTGTGTAGGTGGTGGAGGCACATTCAGCAAGGTTGACAAAACTGGGCTATTTCTTAAAGCTGAGAAATGGATTAGTGTGAGTGTATTATTTTCACCTTTGTGTATTTCTGAGAAATTCCATACTAATCGAAAATATAACTCTGGGACAAGAAAAAGCTGATATAAATATTCAAAGGGAGGAATATTCCTTCTACAATCAAGCCAACTTTTGAATAAAATGTTGCTTTACAATTAAATTTTAAAAATGCTCCAAAAAAAAACCTGAAAAAGCAAGCCATATGCATTTAAAAATAGGAAAGTAGTTAGATATATTTTCATCTGCTGCATGGAATTATTGTCCATAGGTCAATGTCTTGTTTATAAAGAATTTGTAATATGGAAAAGTGAAGTGATAAAACTACCCACCTTTTCTCTCCCACCAACTTCTAAGCATCATACCATGATGGTTAATTTTATGTGTTAACTTGAGTAGGACTTGGAGTGCTCCGACAGCTGGTCTGTGAGGGTGTTTCTGGAAAAGATTAGCATTTGAATCAGTACACTGAGTAGATAGCCCTAACCAACATGGATGGCATCAGCCAATGCACACAGGACCCGAGTAGATTCAGGCAAAGCAGCAGCAGCAGGTTGAATTTGCCCTCCCATTGCTGCCTGACATCAATTTCCTCCTGCTCAGCACTCCTGGTCCTCAACCCTTCAGACTCACGCTGGAATCTCCACCATGGGCTCTGTAGCTCTTAGGCCTTCAAATTCCAACACCAGCTTCCCTGAATCTCCAGCTTGAAGATGACAGATCGTGGGATTTCTCTCTGTCTCCATAATCCCATGAACCACTGCCTTATATCACTCTATATACTAAATTTATACTACATTATAATTTTATATGTTGTTTTTGTTGTTAGGTGCCATCAAGTCAGGTGCGACTCATAGGGACCCTCATAGGATTTTTCAATGGCTGACTGTTTCGGAATTGTTTTGGGGAGTGGATTGCCACATCCTTCTCCCATTTTTGCAGTGCTGGGCCTTAAACCCAGGTCCTCAGTGAGCACAGAGCAGGTGCTCTATCAGCAGAGCTAAACGCCAGCACTCAAGAACTGTTGTTGTTGTCATTAGGTGCAGTTTGAGCTGAGTCTGACTCACAGCAACCCTACGTACAATAGAACCAAACCCTCCCAACACAGTGCCATGCCTGGCACTGTTGTCAGTGTTTCTGTGCTATTCACAGAGTTTTCAAATGATGGATTGTTTCAGGAGTGGATTGGCAGGTCTTTCTCCCTAGCCAGAAAGAGCAACAGAATCAGATGATCATATTATGCACTTTTATAAAATTAAAACCAAATTGAAAGTTTAGATACATATCTATTTTGTGGATGTAACAATAAGAAAGAAAGGAAGGACAAATTAAACATAGTTACTGTAGTTGGTAGAAGCAGTAGATTGGACTGGTGAGGAGGAGCACTTGTCAGAAGCAAATTACTGTCAGCGTCTTAGCTTGTACTTTGGGTAGTAGATTTGTGGAGTCATTAAGTTCCTGAAAATAATTAGACAATTGCCACTATTGTTGGGTGGCATTGAGTCAGGTCCAACTCATAGCAACTGTATGTACGACAGAATGAAACACTCCCTTACACTGTGCTATGCCTGGCACTATTGTCAGTGCTTCTCTGCTATTCATAGGGTTTTCAATGGTGGATTATTTTGGGTGTAGATTGCCAGGTCCTTCTCCCTAGCCTGCAGCACCTGGTGTTCCAAGTGGTCTTCATCCAAGGAATAACCAGACCAACCCTACTTAGCTTCCAAGATCAGGTGGGATCAGATGCCAGGGTGCTATGGCTGTAGACATAATTTTCTATACAGACATATAATTGGCTCTGTTTCTCTAGAGAATACTGGCTAATACAGATTTCTATCTTAGTTCGGCTGCTATAGGACAGCACTACAGACTGGGTGGGTTAAACAACAGAAATTTTTTTCTTACAATTCTAAGAGGGTAAAGTCCAAGATCAAGTGAGATCAGTTGCCTGGAGAGGACCAGCTTCCTGGTTTCCAAATGGCTGCCGTCTTGTACCTCCACACAGAGGAGGGCAGTGAGTAAGCATCTCTCTCTGTCTCTTCTTGTACAATGTATTAGTTACTTTTTGCTGTTGTGACCAAAATACTTGACCAAAAACAACTGAAGGGAAAAAGATTTCTTTGGCTCATGGTTTCGGATGGTTCAGTGCATAGTTTCCTGGCCCCATGTGCTTGAGCAGAACATCATGGCAGCAGGAACGTGTGGTGGAAGAGAACTGCTCATGTCACAGTGGACCAGGAAGCAGAGAGAGCTTACAGGTAGGGCCAAGGGTAATAACTCCCAAGAACCCACCCCCCGGCCAAGTGCCACTTCCTGAAGTTTCCACAACCTCCCAAAATAGTGACACCAGCAGGGGACCAAGTGTTCACACACATAAGCCTGTGGGGGACATTTCATATTCAAACCATAAAATATGGGCACTAATCCCATCCATAAGAGGTCCATACTCAACCCAATCACCTCCCCAAAACCCCACTTCCAAATACCATCCTATTCTGGACCTAGGCTTCAATATATGAATCTGGAAAAGAAACAAACATTTGCCCCACAGCATATCCCTAGTTCTTTCCTTCCATTGAGATTCACTTTTTCCCTTCTGCTGAGTGATGACATCATGTTTTTTCTCTCTCCTACTTAAATCTTTACCTGTAAATTTTCAAATAGTGTTTTTCAGTACTTGAAATAATAATTTATCAAATTAAGAAAAGTAATAAATCTAGAACAAAATACAGGCTTGGCTATGTAGGAGGGTTCTACAAAATTCTGCTTTTATTGACCATGACCTCATTCCAGCTTAAAGTCTGGTTTTTGAGGGGGAAACCCTGATTCATTAGTCTCTTTTCAAAACTCTACTTAAATTATGCTCAAAATGTCCCATTCTCATCAATTCAGAGGGGAAAATGCAAATAACTAATAAATATGAAAAAATGTTCAACACTCAACTAATCAAAGAAATGCAAATAAAACAATAAGGTAATATTTTTTCATGTATTAAATTTGCTAGTGTTTTTTAAATGCCACTAACAATGTTGGCCAAGGTGAGAAACAACTTGCCTAATAGTGCTCATGGTAGCACAAACTGAAAAATGTTTTGGCAAAACAGATAAGAGCCTTAAACATAGTCATACCCTTTGGCTCCATAAATTGTCACGAGAAATCTACTGTAAGGAGATAATGTGATCAAAGACTCATGGGCAAAAAGTTTCAAGGGAGGGCCATAACAACAAAAACTGCCCACATCCTGTATCTGACGGTCAGGACGTGCTTTGTAGCTCTGATCAGCAGAGCCCTGGGGTTCAACACAGGGTGAAGCAGTGGGAGCAGAATGTGGTCTAGTGATTAGGCCTCTGAGTCACACTGTTCTGCTTTTATCTATTTTACGTTCTGAGTTCCAGTTAAGTTTTAAGTTTTTAATTGTCAGCCTACCCAGACTGGAATGCAAGATCCTGGAAGAACCTATCTATGAGCTGTGTGCTTCTCAAATTCTCAAAACTAAGCTCAGTGCTTGGCTTATACCAGGTGTTCAATAAACAGATGATGTTTCTTGTGGATTTAAGTATATTTTCCTGATGAAAAACAGCTGTGACCTCCATCCATACATCCCTCCCTCCATTCTGACACCTGGCAACCTCCTTCCAACTGGGTATCACCCAGGAGAGCACACCTACGGCACTTTAGGGCAGTGAAACAAGTCTGGGTGATACCATGTGGGGGAACACATTCCACTACACATTTATTCAAAGCCACAAAATATACACCAAAAGCAAACCCTGAGGTGCAGATTCTGGGCGATGATGATGCATCCGTATAGGTTCATCGATCGTAACAAATGTACCCCTCTGCTGGGAATATTGATGACGGAGAGGCTATGTGTGGGGATGACAAAGGAGGGATATGAGAGAGCTCTGTACCTTGTATTCAGTGAATTAAAACTGTTCTAAAAATAATAATAAAACACATTTTTTAAAACTTTTTAAAGTATTCTAGTTAGGGAATGGAATAAAGATTAATTAATATTTAATGTTCAAACAACTCACTCACATGAGGAGAAGCAAAGGATATCCATACCTCCTTTTTTAGTACTCAAATCCTGATGAGTGTTTTAATATAAAAGTAAATCATAAGAATACTATTACATTAAAAGAGGTAATAAATCCTCAAAACAACAATTCCTATTTTGTTACCTTTTACTGTTATCTAGACACTTGATGGGAGAAGGGCCTGACAACCTGCTCCCAAAAATCAATCCTCCATTGAAAACCCTAGGAACAGCAGAGAAGCACTGACAATAGTGTTTCACCTGTTCTATGCAGGGTCACTATGAGCTGCATACCGACTTGATGGCACCTAACAACAACAACATACTCGTGAGATAAATTTCTCTACAGACTCGTGTGGTGGAAATTATGTAGCATGGGGAGGTACTGTACATCTCTTCCCAACTCCATGTTCAGAGATACCTTCTTTGTAACTTGAAATCAGAAAAGGAGTATTTACACCACACAAATTAGCAAATGCTACAAATCAGGGCTTGATTCATCGTTTTGTTGATCACCTAGACTTAAGAAAGTGATGGAGAAAAATGCTAGTAGTTCAGATTATAATTAATCGTAATCACACAAAAATTAAAGAAATATTCTTCTAGTGTTCAAAAACTTATTCAGTTCAACAAAGGGATCACACAAATTATTGACAAACAGTCCTACATACATCTTTGGTTAGTTCACTTTCATCTTATTAACATAAAGGAAAATTTCAGTGAACATTTATACTGGAATTACACTTGTTGGTCAGCTGTAATCATAGATTGGCTATGAATTCAAGAATCAGAAACAAAAGTGTTCTGTGAGATCAATAGCTCCATAGAATTTACAATAAGGGTATTGCATATTTTTACCATTATTTATAAATTGCACCCTATACATCCTTTATAACAGTAATATTGATGATAAACCTCCATGCATATATATGTGTACATTTTCCCTGAGAACCAGTTGTTAAACATTTACCAGCACAAACATTTACCAGCACACCATTGCCTAAATTTTTTTTTTTTCAGTAAAAGGTTGTCAAAACAAACATGATTTTCAAATGTAGCCACAGCTGAAGAAGTCAATGAGCTAACAGGAAGGGATCACTACAACAAAAAACATAAAGGTAGAAAACAAAAGTCCCTCTTTCTAACGAGGGCTAAGAGGCAGTAAGCCCTTACGTAGAAAGAAACTGTATGAGGTTAACTCTTCATCTTTCAGGTTCTTACACATGTAGAAAAAGAAAGTAAAAAATTTCAGAGCAAGAAGATCAAAAGAGCATCTCCAAAACTAGCTTACCAGGCAAATTAAAGGGCACAGATTACCAGAAGCTAAGGCAGAAAGAAGTGAAATCCTGCAACACCCACCTGATATTCCACACCTTCCTCAATTCTTCCAGTAAGTTGCATTCTTTCTCCCCTAATTAGATTGCAACTTAATGTGGTAAGCCAGATTTCCCTCACATGTGAACAGTGCTCTGTGATTCTCAAATACAATTCTATTATTATCTCACTTGATCCTCACACCACCTTTCTGAAGAAGGAATGGCTATGTATAAGAAAAATTTGCCCATGGAAAACAGACTTTTGTGTGCTTAATTGAACCCTGGTTTTAAAATGAAGCACATGAAAAATTCTTTCAGATTGCCTATATTTAAGTGCACTCATATCTGGTTCCTTAAACATTTTGGCACGGCATTGTTTCTGAAGTATTTGCCCTGATCATCCTTTCAGAGAAAAAAGACAAAATCATGTGATTTTAATTAACTAAAGGGTAACCATTTGCTTTTAAACCCTGGTCTCTTCCTTCACTATGAAAACTGAGCAGTAGATGATCTCTTTTCTAGTCCTTGACCTTCATTCTCTTCCTTACTATAGAAATTTGTACACTGTATGTGCCCAAGACCATCAAGGAAGAGTGATTTCCCCAGGCTTCCTTGGGTTGCCTGCCAAGCACAGGTTAGAGAGAGACACATCTATACAATGCCTAAGCAGCCTCTTCTCAGTAACTGCGAAGAAAGTATGTCTGCTTCCCAGAAAGAAGGAGTGTGCAGAGAGACCAGAAGGAAGAGGAGACAGAAAAAAAAATGATTGAATCTTCTACTACATGTTCCAGGAACTTTCAAAGACTTCATCCATGGAACCTTCAAACAATCTAATAAGGATATCACTAGCCCCATTTTACAGATGACAAAACTGAGAGTCAAAGAGGTTGATTTCTAGATCCGTAACAATCGAGTTAAAGCTATCTGTGTCTTCAAAGACCATCCTTTACCTTTGGACTTGTAATTCTCAAATAGCAAGTCCCAGTCCCAACCAGCAGCAGCAGGCTCACCCAGGGACTTGTTAGAAATGCAGCTCCTTGAGGCCCGCCCCCAGACCTGCCCAATCAGAGCCCACAGGAGTGGTAACAAGCCCCCAGGTTATTCTGCTAAATACCAAAATGTGCGACCCCTGGTCTCCTGCACACGTGAACCCAGGTTTTCAGTAAAAGGCCACAGAGAAAATATTTTAGGCTATGCAGGCCAGATGGTCTGTGTCACAGCCCTACTGCTTTAGTGCAAAAACCACCACAGACCATAATAAACAAATGAGCATGGCTGCATTCCAGTTTTAATTACAGACAATGAAAACCGAATTTTATGTCATTTTCATGTGTCATAAAATATTGTTTTCCAGTTGGCTTTTTTCCTCCAGTCATTTAAAAATGTGAAAAACCATTCTTACCCCAAGGGGTGTAGAAAATCAGGCAGCAAGCTGGATGTGGCCTGCGGGCTCCCGTTGGGCAACTACTGCTCTAGAGCTGAACTGTGCTAGCTGGTCCTAGGAACCCTGCGTGGAACAATGAGACAAGGAGAGGAAAGTCTGAAGCAAGATACAGTGTTGTAAATGACAGACTCTCTATGCTTCCATGAAGACAGGCAGCTCATCTGGCTATGGCAATCAGGAAGGCATCAATGGGGAGGTGACAATCCATGTGGACCTCACAGGATGAGTAGGAGTTCGACAAGTAGAGAAAATGGATACAGACTACCTAGAGAAAATAGTTTGGGCACCAGGGTGAAGGCTGGTAATATGCAAGGTACCTACTCCAAATGCCAACTTCCACTCTTAGGATTCCAATCTCTTGAGTTAAAAAATGCTTTGGAAAACTGAGTTATGGAAAAAGTGGTTCAATGCTCCCATGATGATGAACTAAAGCATCAGGAAAGGAACAAATTGCACCAACCAAAATAACAGCCTTACATGTGAAAATCATTATTAATGATCTATCCTCCTTCCCCTGCAGGCTACATGGTTAGGGGAGCGTTCTTACTCCTTAGAACAAATTATTTCCGGTTGCAAATTTGACTCTATGAAATATGCTCCCAAGGATTCTGCACCACAAGAAATAATTCTTTAGAGATATTTTCTAGCTATACAAATTAGTTCCCCTGAGAATTACTTTGTTTTCCTAACACTTTACATACCATCTTCAAACATAAGAAATTTTCAAGAACAAGAACCCCCTTTACAATCATAAGTCATGACCAATTTCAGAGGCATTTTTTTTTTCAAGTTGCACATCTTCATGAGCTGTGCTTTGATATTAGCTATTTAATGGAAATGCTCTCTGTCTGGTAATAGTCCCCAGCATAGGAAAAGAAGTAAATGATCAGGTTGGTAGGGAATAGTATATTTCTCTCTCAATAGCCACCAACTTCATATAGCAGAGCAGTTAAGAACCCAGGTGCTGAAGCCAAACACTCTAGCCTCAAATCCTGCTCTCCCGCTCCACAGCTATTTAACTGTGACAAGCCATTCCTCTCTCAGAGCCTCCATTTCCCTAACAATAAAGTGGAGAAAAATAATAGTAACCACCTTCCGTTGTAGATGTGTTTGCAAAGTACAGAAAAAGTATGTTTTAGCCATTGCTATTATTTCCCATGACCTCTGTTCTCCAAAGCTAAACAAATCCAACTTTTTTAAGTGGAAATTACATCCCCTTTATGCTAACTGTGATACGGTGGCAAGTTCAGGAGAGGACCTGAAAAGTTAGGCCCTTCCACCCCTCTTACTCAGCTTGCACTCTGGAAGGATCAGACAGTGTTTGCCAAACAGGGGAGGGGGGGCAAGGGGGAGGCACAAAAGCCAGAGAAAGAAGACAAAACTGACGGCATGGCCTCTCCCACTGCTGGCCTCCAGCCAGCAGCAGCCTCAGCTGGGAAGAGAGCAGGGTAGAAGCTATGCCTTTGGGGAAGTGTGGCATTTGGATCCATACATGTGTGGGACATCCTAGTGCCTAAAATGAGCATCCTTTCGGACATAAAGCGAACAGAGTATTTGAATCATCTGAGAATGGCTGACAAAGTTGCATGGGCCCATCCTAGCCTCCACCCAGGGGCAAGAGGAAAGCTTGTTCTGTGATGTGGGTAGGTGTGGGTGGAGGGGAGAACAAAGTAAGGTTGGTCTGGATCACGTGCTGGGAGGCCCCAGTTATTTGCCATTGTGCATGGACTCTGAGGAGTGGATGGGTACCGTGGGAACGACTCAACCCCTAGAGACATATGGGCCTGAAGCTCCACCACCCATTAACCTCAACCACTGGGGCTGAGGAGTGGTGAGGTAGTCAGTGAGAGGAGGGCTGCAGAGTTCTCCGCACAGGGCCTGCCACCCTGCCGACCAGAAAACCAGAAGCTGTTCTTGCCCTGCCCCCCATGAGCACCCTGGGCTCACTCCCACCTAGTGATCACTTGCAAACTCACTTCAGCATTCCCTAACAGCCACACTAATCAGCAGATCATAAGACAGCCCCACCTGCTGGTGTGGTCCCCCAGCCCCAATAACACTGATGCTGGCATTGACATTCCTGTGCTCACTACCATTTTCCTCTCAACTGGCAAGTGCCCACAGCTTAGTGGACGGGTGGGGACAGCTAGTCAACCTCCCCCACAACCCCACTGCTGGATTCTACTTCCTTCATCAATGCTCCACAACACCTAGTACTTCTCCTTTCTTAAAACTAACCACTTCTTATTGCAATTACCTCTTGAATTCCACGCTTGAATTTCCACTCTCTGTGGATTCTCTCGGAACGTAGACTGAAGCTTTCATTCCTGGATCTTCACTGTCTTAAAAGATTTAACAATATCATTAAGATATGAGAATTAGCACCTTATTTAAATATGCACCAGCACATACTCTGCATACATTTGTAATTATAGGCTTTCCAATAAAGTCTTCACTCTTGCCAAATGTTTCCTCATTGATCTATTTCTTTTACTCAACAAGCATCACAAAAATCCTCTATACCCCAACATAGAATGTAACTGCTGACACTTCACTATATAAAACCAATGTAGGATGCTCCCTAGCATGCCCTAAGTTATGTTCCCCAATGGCCCAGTGAGGCACCATCTCTCCCTAGCGCATACCTCCTCTGCAAAGACTTCAGTGAGGGGAGGAATTGGCTCCACTCTTCAAACAGCAGAAAATGGGAATCCCAAAGCACAGCCAATTGGATCTGCCTCCAAGGAGTTTTCATAACTTCATTGGAAGAGGCTGCCCCACACCTTGTTATCCTGCATGCTCCATGCATATGCACAGGCTAAACAGAAGGACCCAGGAACAGGAGAGAGTCAAAGCCACATAGACTCAGGTCACAGCCTGCCACCCTCCCCAGCTGTGACAGGGTGGGAATGCTGTTTCCAAAGCAACTGCAATGCTGTGATTTACTACCGCTGTAGATGGAGAGCCCACAAGGATGCACACACACAAACACACCCGGGCACACTCCAGGGCAGCGCCCAGGCAGGCACACCCAGACATCAGCGCACAGACCCAGACACCATCCTCTGCATTGTGGGAACCTTTGCATCTTTTCTTTAAAAAAGGAAGAAGAAAGAAAGAAAAGTCATCCTATTTCTTATTCTGGCCAGAGCAGGTAGCTTTCCAAGGATCCACTGAACTGGTTTCATATTTAATATTTCTTACAGAAACTTTTTTGTTGTTCGGTGCTGTCGAGTAGCGACCCTCACAGGGTTTTCAATGGCTGACTGTTTCGGGATTGCCTTGGGAGTGGGTTGCCACGTCCTTCTCCCATTTTGCAGTGTTGGGAATCGAACTCGGGACCTCAGAGACTGCAGAGCAGCGCTCTACCAACTGAGCTAAATCCCAGGGCTGGGATTTAGCTCAGTGGGTCGAGCGCTGCGCTGCAGTCTCTGAGGCCCCGAGTTCAATTCCCAGCACCGCAAAAATGGGAGAAGGACCTGGCAATCCACTCCCAAGACAATCCCGAAGCACTCAGCCGTTGAAAACCCTATGAGGGTCGCTATGAGTCGGATACCGACTCGACGGCACCTAACAACAACAACAACAGAAACTTGGAGGACGATGAACACCCAGTGCTCTGTGCCCACATGTAAATGCCCACTGATTCCCACCAGTCCAATTTATTCGGATCTGACTCCTAACAATCCTAAGTATAGCAGGACAAAACACTACCCAACACTGTGCCATGTACATGGTCTTTTTATGTTTGAGCCCATTGTGGTAGCCACTGTGTTTCTTCTCATTTTGAGTCATGCCACATCAGCAAAAGGAGGTCCCTGGGACTTTACTCCATTCCTATCATCAAAGTTGACTCTACTTTTTTTTTTCTTTTTTCCGGTACTGGGGGTTGAACCCAGGGCCTCGCACTTGCATGTTTGGCAAGTGCTGGACCACTGAGTTGCACCCCTAGCCCATTTTTTTACTTTTTGAGACAGGGTCTCATTAAATTACACAGACTTACGATCCTCCGCCCTCTGCCTCCCCAGTCGCTGGGATTACAGGCATGCGCCACTGTGCCTGGCAAGGTTGACTCTACTTTAAGGAGGCAACTCTTCCCTAGTCATTTTTTTAATGCTTGCCAGCTTGGGGGGTAGGGGGCTCATTTCCAGCACTATATTTGACAGTGCTTCTCTGTTATTCATAGTGTTTTTAATGGCTGTTGTTTCAGGAATGGGCTGCTGGGTCCTTCTCCCTAGTCTTAGTCTGGAAGCTCAGCTGAAACCTGTCCACCATGGGTGGCCTTGCTGGTATCTGAAATGCTGGTGGTATAGCTTTCAGCATCACAGCAACATCCAAACCCCCACACCATGACAGTGCAGGAGTCCCTAGGGTATTTCTGCAGACTTAGACTTCTAAGGTTGACAAAGGAAGTTGTGCTGGTTTTCAGCCCCACCCACCCCTTCAGGGTGGCCACGAGAGCCCAGAGCTGCAGGATTGGGTGGAGAACCTTGCTGTGAAGTGCTGGCTATAAGAAGCACCAACTGTCACAGCCCTCCCTGCCTCCACATTCTCTTCTCAGGCTCAGAGTCCCCAGCCCAAACCTCCTCTCACACTGGAGAATCGAGCCAGGGGCCTTAAAGTCAGCTCAGTTCTGTGTATGAAAAAACAAAGAGCAAGTAGGACTTTTGAGAGGCAGTGACATGGTTAGGAGCCCAGATCCACAGCAAGGCATCCCAAGACCTCACCACTGCCTGGCCATAACGAGACACAAGGCAAGTTTCCCAGCCACCTGGTCCCTCAGCCTCATCTGTTCACTGGAGAACCAATAGTTCCTAGGGTACCTGGGGGCTACAAGGACATGAGGTCACGTACAGCCGGCAGTTAGCGCCTGGCACACAGTAAGTCCTCAGTGAGTGTTAATTACATGACTCACCTGAAATAACTCCATGTTTAACTAACATTTCCACAGTCACTGTTTTGTTCTCATGTGCATAAAATAAGAGGCAATCTCTTCGATGTCTGCCTGCCCTTGGCATATATTTTTAAGTCTCTTGTCCTAGAGGAAGTTTATAGTCAGTATCTGAAAATTGGAGCTTATGGTTGAACCTGACCTTGGAGGGTTCCACTTGGAGCTTTGCCATTGGGTAGTAAACTTGTCCATCAGGACACTGAACAGGTCTTGACTGTACAGAACCAAAAGCCTGGTCTCTACAAAGTACAGACTCTTTAAATGTGCAAAAAGCAATGTACAGTTCACTGAAGTTCCATTGTTAAAGGAAAAGCCACCGGGTCAATGCCTTTCTCTATGTCTTTGTGTCTGGTGCTATCATGGCCTGTGTCTCTATGATCCATGCAGGCACAGAGTGTCTCAAGGCACAGTCAATACTGGCATCATCCAGTCCTCCATTCCCAATATCAGCTCCTCATAGGCCTTTGGTACCTTCCTGGAACTTTCCCAGAATGTCCAAGAGCTGCTCCTCTGCTGGGTTCCCATCTATTCCTAGCACATCCGTACATTACATTGTTTATTTCTGTCCCCCACGTTGTCTCTTTTGCAGCATTGGGCTCTTAGCACCCAGCATAGTCCCTGGCCCACCGTGCATCTCCATATTCTCGGAATGAATGGATAACAGTAATGAAGAGGATGAGTCAAAGGTTTTAGAAGCTTTTAGCCAGGCGTGGGCATTGAGTGGTGTATTGAAGGGGGGATTCTTGGCCTTGCTCCCAGCCCAATCTGGGCAACCAGACAAGTAGTCACTTCCACTCAAAGACAAGGAAAATAGGGATCTGAGATTTCTTTAAGTGAGTAGACATGATAATGGGTCAAATAAACACATATGCAAAAGAAAAATTAATTTACAGACAACCTTCCCAGAGTCCATACCCACAAAGCCACGTACGCATGCAGTAACAGAAATCCCAGCTGTTTGTGCATGGTGTGGACCAAGAAACTACACACGTGCCTTGGTCAGGCAGAGAGAGAAGTCAGAACAGGAAGACCAGGCTAAGCCCGCTGCAGGAGGGAGGGAAGCCAGTGTGGATTTAAGCCCCGGGCCAACATTCATGGCTATGACTGGCCGCTATCCAGCTCGGGGCCTACATCTGATAGGGTGAGGTTCTGCCCAGGGATGTGCCAGAGGCTGGGTGCAGGAAGGGCTGGTGCAAAGGCTCCTGGGAAGCCCCAGACTCCCAGCGGTCACAGGAGGGGGTGGAGAGGCCAGTAAATAGGAGGAAGTTTAGACAGCATCATTCCCTGGGGGCAGCGGCTGCTTCTGGGTCACAAATAAGAACTGCTAGCAGAAGAGAAACTTGGCTGGGAAAAAAAAAAAGATATTTTTGAAGCTGCAGAATGAAACTTGTGACTTTTGCATGCAGCCAATTCCCATAATGGGGTCTCAAAGTGGCAATGGGCAGTTTTCTGCACTATCTGTGGAGCAGGATGCCACTGGACCAAACCGGAAGGAGGGTCATTTGGAGTCTTCGTACAGGAGACCCTGAGACCATCAGCCAATCAACAATTGCTCACTGATTCTCTCTAGTGTGCCGTGGACGCTGCAATGTAGAAGGAGACCCCACAACCAATTGACAAGTTCAGACCCGAAGTGGCTAATGAATGGTACATGAGCGGGAAACCCATTTGTCACCTGAGGCCTCATTCCTGGGAGGTTGTGTCGCATGCTGGAGGCTATTACTTGGCTCCAAGTGTCTGCACACCATTGCTTCCTTGATTTCTTTTTCAAACAAAATCACACAGACTTTGCAAGAAGAGGTCTATGTGCTTGGGGTGGAGCCCAGTGAAGAACTGACTGACTTCTTCCAGTTCCACAGCCTCTCCCTGAGCAGAATCCCCACCAGGCACTTCCCTCCACGTGGCATCCCTCAGGCTGAGAGAGACTTCTGGCTCCCTCACCTCCTTCTGCCTTCCTCCTTCCATCCTTTTCTCCTCCCCTCACTTCCCAATTACTCTCAAGCACTGCCACCTCCCTTCGTTCAGCCTTGCAGGGTCCAGTTGCCAGTCCCAAACTCGGCTCTGGCCCACCCTGGAGACCTGTGTGCAGCTGAGCCTGGCCTTTGCCAGCACCGTTAGGATGCAGGAGCAGTGGGTTAATAGCACTGAGTCTGACTTTCGCACCAAGGTCAGGGACCTCCTCAATCATCTCTCTCTTCTTGCCAGTCCTAGCCACGCCTTCCTAACACATCATTCAGCCATTCACTTCTTAGCTATTGAAAGCCACAACTCATCATTGTCACCCCAAATTTGCTCATCTCTTCATGTCCCCAATTTCCCAACCCTCCACGCTGATGCCCAAACCCAAGTGCTGGTGCCATCCTCAACTCCCACCCACCCCTGTCTCCAATCTGCTGTTAGATGGTCTTCCTGAAATGTTCCTTGATCATGAATGATGGGGCGTGGCATGAGTCAGATGATCAGCCCTGTTGAGGGAAGGTAGCTGCCATGACTGGCCATCCTACTAGAAACTCACGAAGTCGGAGGAGAGAGGCTTCCCAGAAACCCACTGCAGCATCTTAAGAGCCAGCTGACCAAAGTCTCCCAGATTTGGGGGCTGTGATACCCACATCTCATAAATCCTGAAGGCTGGCTTCAAGAAAATGTACACAGACAGCTAAGCCAGGATCACAGATGGAGTTCCAATGCCAGTCCCAGAGCGAGGGGTTGGGAAGAGGGAGATGGGATATAGAAAGAGATCGAGGGAGGAGTCCATTATCAGAACTATGGCCATATTGGGTTCTACTGGACTGTCACCAGAAAGTCTACAGGCTGGGTGGCTTCAATGATGGAAGCTTGTTTTCTTATGGTTCTGGAGGCTGAAAGGTCAAGATCAGGGTATTAGCAAAATGGGTTTTCTCTGATGCCTCTCTCCTTGATTCATAGAGGACCATCTTCCCCTGGGTCTCTACACACTCTTCCTTCTGAGTTGTATGTTGTCTCCGTTTTAACTTCTTCATTTACAGACACCAGGCATATTGGATTAAGACCCACCTCATGACCTCATTTCCATTCAATCCCTTTTTAAAGGCCCTATCATGTAGTCAGGAGAGATCAATCCCAGGAGAAAGACATCATGTTTGGGAGAGTGGCAGGTCAATGAAAAAAACAGAAAACCCTCCACCAGATGGATTGACACAGTATTTGCAACAATGATCTTAAACATAAAGAAGATCTTGTGCCTGGCACAGAATTGGGAAGTGTTTCTATCTGCTGTACATTAGGGTCACTATGAGTCAGACTCGATTCACAGCACCTAACAACAACAACCTCCCACAACAGTCAGACCCCGAGGTCCTAGTGATTATGACTACAGCGTATGAATTTGGAGGAGCATAATTCAGCCCCTAATGAAGTCCTGTTGTTAGAACCAAGCTGTCAGCTGCAGGGATGACCTGGTAATGAATCTCCAAGTGGAGAAGCCAGAGCCACTTAGGAGCCTCCCTGTGGCCTCTAGCCAGCTATATTCCCAGGCACTTCTCATTTATGACACTTTTATTTTCTTATTGACCAACTTCTGAGATGGAGTTGGTTAAGGGCTTTGCAGCCTCATCAATCAACTCAGGCACTCCAAACCGGACTCCATTCACATCTACAGACTGAAAACCCTCCCAAGACCACTGAGAAAGCAGAAGGGCAGGTGGCTTTTGCCACTGCAGTGAATTATTGGAAATTGCAAGTCTGGCTTTTCTGGTGCAGAACAAATTTGAGAAAACCTGGGCGATATATTCCTCCACAAGGTACAGGAAAGGATTACGGAAAGTTTTAGGTGACTTCTTTGGGCCCTTCATGGTTCTATGATGCTAAATTAAGTAGGGTAGGAAAATAAAAAGTTAAGAATTACAATCTTCTTGGGCCTCTTTGCTTCCATTGTTAGCACAAACAACTGGCTTTCTCGAAAAGAAACTACTTCTGGTCCCTTTGCAGTGGTCACTGAGTGTGTTAGTGATGATGCCACACAGATCTCCACACCAACCACCATCCCCATATCTTCCTCCGCCCCAGCAGTCATCTCTCCATCGCTGGCCCGATCCTGCTTCCCAATGGCTGGACCACGATTTTTCCTGTTTGCCCTGCTTCGTTTTCCTTGTGGCTTCTTTGGACATCTGCCTCTGTACCATCAACCGTCTCCGCCTGTTCTTGTCCCTTGATCAGAACTCCCTGGGACCTCAACACCTGCCCCAGCCTGACGTGATCTCAATAGCAGGCCTCTTCTTAGGGCCACAGTTAGTGACCTAATTTTGCCAACTTCCCTACAACCCTCGGTTCCACCCTCTCTTCGCTTTCACACGCTCCACAGCATGCAGGTTGATGGCTTAGAACTCCCTCCTTCCAGGCCTTTTCACTACAGAAGGCACAAGAGAAATGAAGCCATGGTTGGAAAGCCCCCTTAGCAGGGAGGATTCAGTGGAGAAAAGCCCTAACTCTCGTCCCACCGCATTCCCAGCACATGGAGCCCAACACGATGCTGCAGGTTGCCACTGACCCCAGAGCTCATGCGACTGGAGCACTCGCCTGACGCACGCAGAGGGAAGCAGGAGGATGCCCATGATGCTCCCCACATCATAGGAGGGACCCTTCGCTCCTCTGTCTACACCCCTGGCAGTATCGACCTTGGAAAGACAAAAACAGAGAGGACAGCCCCTCACTGGACCCCAGATCTGGGCACACAGTCCACAAGGGCACCTCAGACTGGCCCTGGTCATGTTTCTCTCCCATTTGCACCACTGAATGAAGAATATCCCCATATTAGTCAAGACTCTTGCTTACAAGTGACACAAAGCTAATATAAGCCAACTTGGGGGAAAGGGGCTGGGATTTAGCTCAGTGGGTAGAGCACTGTGCTACAGTCTCTGAGGCCCTGAGTTCAATTCCCAGCACTGCAAAAATGAGGGAAGGACCTGGAAATCCACTCCCAAGGCAATCCTGAAGCACTCAGCCATTGAAAACCCTATGAGGGTCGCTATGAGTCGGATACCGACTCGATGGACCTAACAACAACAACAACAATAGTTAAACACTTTCCCCCAAAAAATTCACATCCACTCAGAACCTGTGAATGTGACCTTATTTGGAAAGATTATCTTTGCAGATGTAGTCAAATTAAGATGAACACATATTGGATTCAGGTGTCCAGCTAAAGAGAGAGATATCTGGATGAAGACGTACATACAGACAAGGAAGTCATCTGACAACCGAAGCAGAGATGGGAGTGGTACATCCACAGACCAAGGAATGACTAGGATGTCCAGCCGCTGCCGGGACCTGGGAGAGAGGCCAGGGAACAGAGCCTTCCCTGGGGCCTCTAGAGAGAGCACAGCCCTGGGCTACCTCAATTTCTGATTTCTGGCCCTTGGGACTGTAGGAGAATTAAGGCCTCCTGTTCTCACCCAGTGAGTCTATGGTTACTATGGCAGTGCCAGGACACCGATTCAGAGGATAAGCAAAGCAAGACACAAACAGATCAGTCATTTGCCAAAGGTCACACAGCTGGTAAGTTTAGAGCCAGAATTGTTTTAAAGCACTTTGTTGTTTTGGTAGGCGCCATCGAGTCAGGTCCAACTCATGGTGACCCTATGTACAAAAGAACAAAACACTCCCTGATTCTAGCACACTTGATCCCAGGCACACGATCTTACTTATATTTAGGCTCATTGTTGCAGACACTGTGTCAATCCATCTGGTGGAAGGTCTTCCTTTTTTTCGTTGACCTGCCACTCTCCCAAACATGATGTCTTTCCCAGGGATTGTTCCCTCCTGAAAACATGTCCAAAATATGTCAGACAGAGTATAGCCATCCTTGCTTCCAACGAGCACTCTGGTTGCACTTCTAGGACAGACCTGCTGATTCTTTCGGCAGTCCATGGTATGTTCAATAATTGTCTCCAGCACCATAATTCAAAAGCATCTATTCTCCTGTCTCCCTTGTTCAATGCCCAGCTTTCACAACCATATGATGCGACTGAAAATATCATGGCATGAGTCAGGCACTTCTTCATCTTCAATGAGATATCTTCACTTTTCAACACTTTAAAGAGGTTCTTTTGCAACAGCTTTTCCCCATGCAATGCATCTTTTGATTTCTTGACTGCTGCTTGCATGGGTATTAATTGTAGAACCAAGTAAAACAAAATCTTGGAAAACCTGAGATATAATTCACATATGACACAATTCACTCCTTTAAAGCACACCACCAGTGGCATTAGTGTAGTCATAGAGCTATGTCTCTGTCCCCATTAGAATAGGTTCCTGAACACACACAGCTTGGCTCCTGCACCATGCCCTTGGTCCCTGTGCTATATTGCTAGAAGGAAGAAAGGGAGGTGTCCTGGGAAAATAAAGAAATGCCTAATAACTATCTCCTTTGAATCCTCGCCACAGAGCCTTTCCATAAACCAGGCAGTCAGTGGAACCCAAGAGTCTTTTACTGTAGCTATTCTAGAGGCCCTTTGGGGGGCCGAGTATAGTTAGATAATTAGACCTGGGATGCTTTGTAGTTTCCCCATCTGCATGGTAGAACCTGTGCATGTGCTCTGTGTGCTTGGTCGGCTGAGCTTGCACAAGAGTGAGGATGCGTGGAACTCTTGGGAGGACCCCATGGGGCAGGCTGGCAAGACGTCCCATGTGAGTATGGTAAGTAGCACCAGCTGAGAAGCTTTCCCAGAGCCTACAAATCTGATTCAGACTGAGAAAATTAGAAGCCCACTCTGCTATCATTTGGATTTTGTTTGAATTTATCTCCCAAAGTTCACATGTTGGAAATGTGGTCCTCAGTGATGATAAGAGGTAATGTTAAGAGCTTGGGCCGCATGGCAGGTGTTAGGTCACTGGGGGCACAGCCCTCAGAAGGGATTAAGGTAGTTCTCATGAGACCTTGAGTTAGTTCGTCAAGAGCAAGTTGTTATAAAAACTTGAGCCTGTCCCCTACAATTCTTTTTGGCTTCTTGTCTGGCAGTGCGGTCTCTTCCTCTGCCCTCCTCCCCATTGTAGCCCCATTCACCATGAGGTCCTCACCAGGGTCAAGTCAATGCTGGTGCCATACCCCTGAACCGCCACTACTGTGAGCTAAATAAACTTCTGTTCTTTATAAAGTAACCTGCCTCCAGTATTTTGTTATAACAACAGCAATAACAAAAAAGAAACACCTTTTGCCTCTGCAGTGAGTTACCTGGAATTGCAAGGCAACTAATACACCTCTTCACAATACTAAGTTGTTGTTGTTGTTGTTGTTAGGTGCCATCGAGTCGGTATCTGACTCATAGCGACCCTCATAGGATTTTCAATGGCTGAGTGCTTCGGGATTGCCTTTGGAGTAGATTGCCAGGCCCTTCACCCTTAGTAGATCCATAATTAAACGTGTGAAGAATGGAACATTGTATAACTTGGGATGGAAACCTAATGGATATTGAATTAAACATCTACAGAATGTCAATTGCATTCTAGTCATCATTTATAGATGAATCACTTATCAGGTGAGATACGGATACTTTTTATTGTGATCAGTGTGATGTAAGGAAGTTTCACAAAGTATAAGTGCCTGGGGCCCATGGAGATCTGAATAAGACCTATCCTAACAGCTTGTGTCCTATGGACCAAGAAAGAATTCTAGCCGCAATCCCTCTTATAACCTTTGCCTCCAGTGGAGTTCAAGGTCTCCATTGAACTATGCTTTTCAAGGGCTGTCTGCGTTCCCAGAACCCTAACTCCCCTTTCTCGCTGGTGGCCTGAGAAAGGCGTCCCATTGGAGCATCCTCAGGATGGAGTCACCTGGTTATCTGGCAGGCAGCAGCCTGGCAGGGCAGAGTAGAACTGGCCAGAGCGGAGGGTAAATGCCTTTGTCGGAAGCAGCCAGTGGCACGTAGAGATCAGAGTCCAAGCTGTCCCCAAGAGGGGGACCTAGCAAGACTATAGTACTGCTATAGTCTGATCCTGTCAGAGCTCAGAAACTAAGCAGGATTGGGCCTGGTTAGCACTTGGATGGGAGACCGCCTGGGAACACCACGTGCTATAGTCCTGTTAGTCACAGGGAAGCCATGCTTTAGGTCCTCAGTCAAAAGCCTCCTTGGAAATGAGCGCTGAGCCTGCAGTCCAGGCCATATGGGAAGGTATTATTGTGCAAGGTGGAGGCAACAGCTCCTTCTTGGAGAGGAGAGGCGCTCAGCATGAACAACACCAGGTGAGGCTAGAGAGGGAGCGGCAGGCACCTAGATATAAATGGGATCTGACCTTGAGATTGGCACTGTAAACGCAAGGTGGGAGGAAAGAGCATCCTGCAGGGGACAAGAAGTCAGTGCCCAGGCCCCTGGGAGGGGCACATGACTCAGCAGCCCAAGGCAGATGACAGTCCTTGGGGCCCCACAGAGAGGGTCTTCAGAAGCTGCATCTGTTCCAGTGTGAGCTGGAGGTGACAGCGGAAGTGACTCCTTGCCCGGGCTGTGCTTCTCCAGGAACAAAAAAAAAAAAAAAAAAAAGGATCGGGTGGATAAAATGATATCAGCAAGACAGCAATAACTGAAGCTGGGTGATGAGTAGCTGAGGGTTTGTTACAGAATGCTTTGCACTTTGGTATACATTTAAGAATTTCAATATCAAAAGAAAAAAAACTTTAGGAGAAAATAGGTCTTTCTCTGCATCCATGGATCTCTCTCTGCAGATACATCCTGTGGAGCATGAGCTGGCCACATTCCCAAAGCTTGATGATAAACTACAAGTGGCACAAGTGCATTCTGGACACACACACACTCACCAACACACACACCAATATTATAACTGCCATATCTATATGATACGGCATGTCAGGTACAGCGCATCCAAGACAATGTGCATTTTATCATTTGATTTTCATGACAATCACCTGAGTCTGAGGTGAGGGACTTAAATCTTTACGCCATCCTAAAGGTCAAAGGCCTGCAGCCATACCACTGTGGAGTCTGATCCTGTCAGAGCTCAGAAACTAAGCAGGATTGGGCCTGGTTAGCACTTGGATGGAAGACCTCCTGGGAACACCACGTGCTGTAGGCTTGGGAGAAGGACCTGGCAACCCACTCCCCAAAACAATCAGCCATTGAAAACCCTATGAATAGCAGAGAAACACTGACAATAGTGTTTCACCTATTGTACGTAGGGTTGCTATGAGTTGGACACCTACTTGACAGCACCTACCAACAACAACAAAGGTCAAAGAGGTAACAAATGCTAGCTCCAGGTTTCCAGCCCACCTTCATGAGCAAGGCCTCCACCAACCCACACTCCATGATGTTGCAAACATTTTCAGTGTCCAAGGCCAGCAGCATGGGTCCCATCTATCAATGAGCCAAGATCAAGGGAGCCCTAGTCTGGCCTGGATGGCTCTACTTTCCCTTTCCATGCCTCACATCAACACTCATTTCTTCTGCCCCTCTGGGCAAGTCTGTGTGCACAGAGGCTGGCCAAAGAGGGCCTGCCAGGGACAGCTTCTGAGGGAGAACCTGCCTGGCACTGTGTAGCTGCCCGCTCTCACAGATCTGTGTTGGGCTACACAGCAGGACCCCAGAACTGAGTTTGGGAGGTGGAGACGGGGAAGGCCAGCAGAGTTTCCAAGTGCCAAATCCACCAGTATCTTTTAAATAAAATGGACTGTGTTCAAGCTGTCTATTTATAAAGATAATAGACAGAATATGTCATCCAGGGTAACTTAAACCTGCATTCCCCAGACTATAGTCACTCACATTTGGCTCAGAATTAACTATTTTCTTATTTCCTTTAAACAAAATAAAAATAAAGATAATTTGGGTTCCACTGGAAGCAAACTTGGAGTGCAAACCCTTTGGGGGGAAGTGTCAGTAGAGGGGGTGGAAAAGTGGGGCAGGGAATGGAAGGCAGCCAGAAAGGGGAGTGTCACTGAGCAGGCAGCCACCACAGGGCTTGGTTCCACTGGGAAAGACTGGACAGCCTAGGAGGCAAAGAAGCTGGAGTGATCCAGCTCCCATGCACCACTGGCCGGACGCTGCTCCTGGCCTTAGTGACTCTTCACGTGTCCAGCATGACTTCTGTGCATGGGTGAGAACAGGCCCTTTGGGGGAAGGCACGGGTATTGCAGTAGGTAGGATGCTGGTGGCACCTATTAGAATGGTGGAGCCCAGAAACCCAGGCAGGACATCAGTGGCATTTGCTTCGTGGGCACATTTAACCCATCTTCCCCTGACCACTCTCCACTTGTTCTGTAAACCATTCCGATGATGCCCAAGGAGCTCTCAAAGCCAATATGGTCCCCGTGGTGAGCCTGCACAGTCTGCCTTCCTCTCTTCGTGCCAATAGTGAGTCACATTGATTCTCCACTTTAATCAGCCTTTCTAGTCAATCAACTATTGGTTCTGCACTGCCAGATGCTAGGACTTCCACTAGTATTATGACTATGACTTCTTGTTGTTGTTAGGTGCTGTGGAGTTGGGTCCAACTCAGCAGCCCTGTGTACAACAGAACGAAACACTCTCCAACACCGTGCCATGCCTGGCACTATGTCAGTGCTTCTCTGCTCCTCATGGAGTTTTTAACAGTGGGTTGTTTTGGGAGTGGGCTGCCAGGTCCTTCTCCCATTTTCGCGGTGCTGAGGATCAAACCCAGGGCCTCAGAGAAAACAGAACTCTATCAACTGAGCTAAACCCCAGAATAGTATTACATTACTGCTCACCCACAGCTGCATTTCTCTATGCCAGTGGCAATGGCACTAGTAAGAGCAATGTCACTAAATTGGACCACAAGCTCCATGGCCTTTTAGATGACCACTGCATGACCTCAACTAGCACACAGCATATCACAGTAGAAACACCCAATATATATTTATGGAATGGATTAATTAATGCCCAGAGAATGCCTATATAATTTTTTCCCACAATTATTTCCCTAGGCTAAATTTCTAGGAGCAGAATTACTGAGTCATTTGTCCAAGAATGTATTAAGTAACCTCTTTATAGTAATATCAGAATATTCATTAGATGCTTCCCAAGTACTGGTACTGCCATGAAAACTTTCCTTAACCTCTAAAATCATTGTCCCCTGTATATATGGTCTTGGCTTTTATCCTATTGTTATAAGAAACAGTCTTGTGTAGCTGATTATAGCACTGTTAAATGGGTGAAACAATTCTGCACACTGTGCCTACATAAGGCCTGTGTGAGAAATTATCCTGTTTGCAACTGCCCCTGTACAAATGGCATAACTCTTAAACCCTTGGCATAAAACTATGCGATTAAAAGCATCTCCCTTTTGGTTTGACTTGAGGAATCTCAGCATCAAATCTGAAGTTGATTCTCCATTGTACATATACTCCCTCTGAGTTCATTTTTTTCTAATTCTGTGTACATCTTTCCATGTTATTCTATGTGGAGTTTTATTAGTAAGCTGATTCAAAATCCTTTGTAGAACGTGACAGAATATAAACAAAATCAGATAGAGAAAACAGTTTTCTCCTCTGCTAGGAGAGAGAATCCTTCAGTGAGGTTGTTTGTTTATTTGTTTTTTAAGTACTGAGGGGTCAAACCCAGGGCCTTCCACAGGCTAGGCAAGTGCTCTACAACTGAGCTGCACCCCAGTCGCTTTTTTACTGTTTCATTTTGAGGCAGGATCTCACTAAATTGTTGAGGCTGCCTCTGGCCTTGAACTTGTGATCCTTCTGCCTCAGCCTCCTGAATTGCTGAGACTGCATTTGTGCACCACATTGCCTGGCTTCCTGCAGAGGGTTTTAGGATCAGTCCAGAGAAGGCTGTCTGCATCCTCCACCTACAGGGCCTCAGCCCTCAGCTCTCAGCTCTGGAGAGTGGGTGCGCAGAGTTATAAAAAGAAGTCACAGCCCTGGGAGTTCTCAAAGTCTGAGTCCCAGCCCTGTCCTTTCTGTAGCTCTGTTACAAGATAGGACCTCAGATTCTCCAGCTCCTTAACTGAACATCAAGGAGGTCCTCATATGACCTTGAAGAGCCCTTCCAGCTGTAAGAGCATCTGCTCAGGTTGCCTGCACAGAGCAGACGGCCAATTAGCCTCCCATGGCTTGAGTGATCCATCACAAGCTGTGAGCACCTGGCCAGAGACCTAAGCACGCCCTCCATCCCACAGTGAAACCACCTCCAAGATGAGGCTCCCCAGAGAGCACTCAGCCTCCTCAGCAATAAGTGACTCCTTGATGACTCAGTCCAGCATTCCATAAACTTGAGGGACCAAAGGGCAGACTCCTGGTCTCCTCTCCTAGAGATTCTGATACAGTGGGATGGGAGAAATGTATTCATTAACAAATATTGCAGGCATCCTTACAACCAAGTAAGGTTGAGAAACACCGATGAAGCAGAACCCTGGATCGTAAACCGGGTGATGTGGAGGTCGCCTGGGAGCCACACAGCATTCAGTTCCCATCTTGGTCTAGATCAGCCCATCTACCAGGTTTAAACTCTTTCCCCTCTCCCATTCTCCCTACTGACTAGGGCAGGGTTTCTTACCTGTTGGGAGTTTTAAAATGCACCCCATAACTAGGGTCCCTCAGACCAGCATGAGGGACTAACCTCTAGGTGACCCCAGGGCCACATTCCACTCACTCACTCCTATCCCTCCCATTGAGTGAGCAAAGATGGCCCCTGACCAGCCTGACCCAGCCTCAACTACCTCAACTTTGATTGGCTACCCCTGGCCCCCTGATTGGCTCCTAAGATACCCTACCTAATTGGATCCTTACCCACTTTACCTACTAATCTCCATTGCACCCAAAAAACACCCCATTTAAATAATTGCCCCTACCTGGCAGGTATGACAGTTTACCTGCTGTACCTGTCAGGAATTTGCCCTGATTGGCCATCCCCAGTACACATCCCCCTCTGGGAGCCTATATAAGCAGGGCCCCAGACCCCACTTCACACCTTCACCTCTCACCATCCTTCAACTGCTGTCTGGACCCCATCACCTCAATCTAGTGCCCCCCAATCCAGTGGAAGATCACCTAATAAGCCAACACATCAAGACCAGGGGCCCCAAAGAGCCGAAGGCAAGTCACAAAGAGCCTCCCAATTCCTCCCATCCTTAGGAAGGATGGAGGCAGAGAAGGCAAGCTGTGAGATTCAAGACCACCAGACTTCCAGCCCAGCGGAACACCAACTGCTTGTAGCCGTGCCTTTAAGGCTGAGCTGTACCACCATCGAGCCTGCAGCATTCTATGCTTGACAGCCACTTGACAGGGCCTGCTTGCTGGTTGCCCCTCACTTGGGGAGCAACCCGATAAACTTTCCCCCTCCTATTTCCTGAAAGTCTCCTGAGGTCCTTCTTTGGCACCTCCAGCCATCACACCAACCTGGTCCTGTGGGTCCCCAATACCCATTCAGTGTCAGGGCAAGGCTCTGACCTTTGCCAGGCCTGAGCCAAACCCCAACACTTACCCTTGACTCTACTGACATTTTTGACTGGCTAATTCTTGGGATGGCTAGGGTTTAGCTCAGTTGGCAGAGTTCTGCGCCACACTCTCTGAGGACCCAGGTTCGATCCCCAGCACTGCAAAGATGGGAGAAGGATGTGGCAATCCACTCCTGAAGCAACCCTGAAACAATCAGCCATTGAAAACTAATAAGGGTCACTAGGAGTTGGACCGGACTCAACAGCACCTAACAACAACAACAACAAATTCTTGGCGCTGAAGGCTTCTGTGGACACTGTGGGATATTGGCCTCTACCCACCAGATGTCAGGAGCAGCCCTTCCACCTTAGTTGTGTCAATCAGGCACGTCTCCCAACATTGCCGAATTTCTCTGGTGACTAGGCGCAAGCAAAATCACATCCCTGTGGAGAACCACTGAAGGATGGTGACTAATCCTCTTAGTTTGGTGCTGGCACTAACAGTCTACACCCCAGAAGACCTCTCAGTCTCAGGCAACTGGGACAAGTGTTCACCCTAAAATGCATTCCCTTTGGAGGCCTGAGGGCAGCTCAGATGCCACTGAGAAGCTTCAAGTTCCTCCAGGTACCCAAGCCCAGATCAAGGGTGTCTCGGGGACCCTGAAGCAGGACCCTAGAAGGAGGCCCAGTAGACATCCCACCCAGGAGCCCAGGGAGGTAGGAACACTAAGCCTGGGAGACTGAATGCCACAGGGCAGACCATGTTTCTCCTGCACCCACGATGCTCCGGTGCCCAGCAAAGAGTCCATAATAGGTGATCAATAAGCAATGGCTGATGGTAGATGGATCAATCAACTGATACATGAATAGGAGGATTGTTGTTGTTAGGTGCTGTCAAGTTGTGTCCAACTCATAACAACCCTATGTACAATAGGACAAAACACTCCTCAACACTGTGCAATGCCCGGCACTACGTCAGAGTTTCTCTGCTATTCATAGGGTTTTCAATGGCGGATTGTTTCTAAATTGTTTTGGGAGTGGATTGCCATGTCCTTCTCCCATTTTTGTGGTGATGGGGATCAAACCCAGGGCCTCATCGAGTACAGAGCAAGCATTCTACCAGCTGAGCTAAACCCAAGCCCCTAAATAGGAGGATAGATGGACAAATGGGCAGAGGCATGTACTAACTCTACTTGAGAGACTACAGTTAGGTTTACTGGGCTTGCTAAGCTTCAGCACCTCTCCCCACATAGAATGCAGATAATAATACCGTCTGTGTGGGGCTTCAGGGAGGACTGAATGAGAAACCGAACTGCTTCTCCTGTGTGGCTTCCAGGATTAAAATGCTTAATGAAGTGCCTAGCCCATAGTGAATGCTGGCTCCCTTCTTCCTTTTCTGGGGTCCAGAGAACTAATTAAATTTAATTAAATGATTCTGAAAAATGAGGAAAGATAGGCGAGGCCCTCACAATGCCCACGATACCAGCAAGGAGGAACAAGAAGATTGCAAGCACTCTTATCTTTTATGTCTATCTCACGGTCCTAATTTCAAATTGTTCCTAATTCAGATAATGGAGCCAATAAATGAGATTCCACAGTGTCCTGCCAAGCGCTCTCTATCTTGCACACCCTGGCATCTGGGAACCTTTAATAACCAGCCCTGGGTGCATCAGATCTGTTCTGTTTCTGAGCCACGGAGTTCACAAAGTGTTAATCCTCCCAGACACCCTGCAGTCCAGAGGAAGAGGGGTACAGCAGAAGGCAACAGCCCAGCTTTTGCTCAGCATTTTAAACCTGGGGACTTTAACCTTGGCTCAGCCAGGGAGCCCATGACCTTGTCAAGATCAGTAGAAAACTTAGGGCTGGAGGTCTCTTTAAAGTGCCTCACTTACTCGCTCTCTCGCTGTCTCTCAACTTATGTCTTTCTTTTCCTGATTTTGTTTCCTTTTCCCCCAGAGTTAATTGAGATATAATTAATAAGTTAAAATCACACATATTTAAAGTTAACAACATGGTGTTCTGACAGTCATACCCATTGTGAAGTGATTACCACAATTAGGCTAATGGTCATATGTATCAACTCACATAGTTATAATGTTTGTGTGTGTTAAGAATGTTTGACGTCCACTCTCAGCAAATTTCAAGCACACAGTATAGTACTAGTGACTATATTTGCCATGCTGGCACTACATCTCTAGAATTGATTCATCCTGCATAACTGGAACTTTTTAGACCTTGACCAACACCCCCACCCTGAGTTCTATTCTTTAGAGTAGAGAGGAGGAGACTGAAAGACAGATTCGTATGAACTGGTCAAATATGGGCTAAAAAATAATCTCAATGAGCCTCAAATCTCAGGACTCAAGGAGATGGGTCCAGGGCATAGCCAGATGGAGACCGTATCTTTTATGATGGTCCAGAGAAGGAGATTTCAGTGGCTGATCTTCTCTTCCCATGCTGTATGATAGTGAAGTTGCTATTTGTTGAATGAGTGAATGAATGAGTGATGATTCTGGACCTGAAAGTTCCCTGGTATGACTGGAACCTGGTTACAGAGGCAGATCTTAGGCACTCTGTGGGCCTTCTTCATTTGCTTTCAAGCAGGAAGTGCAGAAATGATCCTCATGCTCTTGTTCTGCTACCCCATAATCCTTGACAATCGATATCATTTTAGCGAAACCACGACAAAACCTGTGGCCCACGTGACAGCCCTCTGGGTAGTGTTCTAGATTTAGACAGAGAAAGACCCCTTGACTGGAGCACCTGTCTCTAAGTCAGGTACTCCATATGTCGCCCCTGAGAGAGCTCAGATTTCTACCCCTATCCCATCATCCACTCTTTGAACACCTTACAGAAACATGTTTTTCTATCCAGGGCAAAGCACATGAGGGCTGTCTGGAATGCACAGTGTGGTGGCCACCAAAGAGCCTCCCTCCGCACCCCTGCTGCAGGAACACAGCTGGGTCCCATTCACACAGGGTCTGTGCTTCTCCCAACTACACCTGCCAGTGGCTGGGCACAGCAGAGCACAGTGCCGGTCCCTCCCCACAGGTCGTGGGACACCTGCAAGGGGTGGCTTTGGCTTGTGGGCTCCTCACCACCCCGTGCTGTGTTCTGAGGCTTCTCCCCCCAATCCCTTTTCCTTCCCACTCTTCTTCCCCAGGGGCAGACTTATATCCAATCTGAAGCCTCATCCTGTCATTTCCTGCTTCCTCCTCCTTCACCTAATTTCCACAGTCAAATCCCCCAGTAAATCTTTTGCTTGTGTAATCCTGTCTTGGTGTCTGCTCCTTGGAGACCTGGGATGACACCCGGCGCCAGGCTGTTAGACAAATTGGATAGGCTGCTGACACCCACAGTCAGCTATTTCTATGTGTCTGCAAACCTATCGATGCAAGAAGCCTTTAATCTCCTTGTTTTTATTTCAGTTTATTTTTTGGTGAAAGAGGATGATGGAATTTAGAGTTTGGAGACTGGGGAGAGCAAGTGGATGGACAGGTTGCCATGGTGACTGTCTCCTAGACCAACATTAGGAGCCAGTATTTGACTTGCATAGGAGAGGGGGTAATGGCCACAGCTGAAGGACCTGCAATGGAAAGAATGCTTGGGAAGCCAGGCATAAGCAGTCCTGCCTGACCAAAAGTGACAGAGAGTTAGGAGAAAGGACAGTCACATTCACAGCTGGCCACAAAATACAGTACACCAGCAGAAGCAGATAGGCCCAGTGGGAATCATCTTCACTGAGGATTGCATTAGTTAGCTATTGCTGTGTAACAAAACACCTCAATACCCAAAAATTCAGTGGCTTATGACACCACCATTTGGCATCATTCATGTACCCACAGGTTGGCAGGAGATTGGCTGATCCAGGCTGAGCTCTGCTGAGGCACCTCTGCTTCACATTTCTCTCATCCTCCTCCTTAGGTATCCTGGATCCTGGATATCCTGCTGGATATCCAGGGAAGGTTCCTCTCATAGTAATGGCGGAAGAACAAGAGAGAAAATAGAAATGTATGAGACCCCACATATCATCGTTCAAACAAGTCACATTCTCAAGTGTTCAAGAAATGCCTTCCACCCATAATGAAGCCATTACAAAGGGGCAGATATACAGCCTCAGCCATAAAAGTGTATGAAGATCACATGAAGAAGAGACAGCCAAAGAGAAAGAACTGGAGCAATTCATTCCTGCTCCATAGGAAATATTGCCACCCTCTACTTCTCGGGGCCTTGAATTGGGGCATGCTCTTTGATCTAAGAATCCCCTGCCTCTGTCTCTATGCAGTGCTTACAACAACACCTTCTTTGAGCATCAGCATCGTCCTTATGCAAATTACCTTCCTGGTTGTAGGATGGCTGTGGGGAAATCAGACCCTCAAGCATCTAACAAAGGACTACAGCTAGTTGCTGAAAAAAAACCAACCAAGCGGGACTGGGCAAGCTGCATGCGCGACTAGCTTAGGGCCATGCTGCTTTCCACCGCAGTACCTACCATGACAGAGCGAGAGGACTCTTGTCAGCACCCCTCAGATTGTGTACTTGTCACACAACAGAGTAGAGTTGATCCCACAGAGGAAAGCATGAGTGCTCTTCCAAAGGGGAAGGGGGCGAAAGAAATGAGAAGATCGGGCAACCAGTATCCTGCACACATATCCAGCACAGATGTTCCTCCTCCTCATGGAGCTCACAGCCCAGGCAGGGGGAGCAGGAGTCCAGTGACTACACAAATAGACCACTGCACACTGGCAAGTGCCATACAGAAAAGAAATGAAGAGGGTGTTGCTGGGACAGATAACCAGGGAACTCCTCTGGTGAACGGAAAAGGCTGATCTGGAAGGGTAGGCATGATGTTGTTGTTAGGTGTCATTGAGTCGGTATCCGACTCAGAGCAACCCTACGTACAACAGGCAGAACACTATTGTCAGTGCTTCTCTGCTGTTCATAGGGTTTTCAATGATGGATTGATTTTTGGGAGTGGATTGTCAGGTCCTTCTCCCAAGCCTACAGCACCTGGTACTCCCAGGTGGTCTCCCATCCAAGAACTAACCAGGCCTGACCCTGCTTAGTTTCCAGGATCGAATGCCACAGGGCTATAGCTGTAGGCGGCAGGCATGATAAGTTAGGTGAAATTGATCCTCTGTTGGGGACACAGCAGAGGAAGGATGACAACCTCCCAGTTGAGAGAACAACCTCCAGGACTCAAGGGATGATGACACCAGGGAGAGTGATCCACAGCACCACTAAACAAATAAATAATACATGTCTTGGGTGGATAAAGGACACAGTTCCACTAGTTTCTTTCCCTCCCACACACTGTGAAGACCAGTTTGGAGTTGAAAAGAGTGGAAACAGCGACCTATAAGGAGGTGATGTTTCTGGTCCAGGAAAACAAGGACATGAGCTTGCAGATGAAGGAAAATACATGGATCTGAAGGCTAACAAGCAAGGTCAACAGGACTTGAGGGGAGACGAGGGAGGAAGACCTGGTTGGGTGGTGACCTCTCTACCCTTAATACTGCTTTCCATTGAGCACACTGGTTTTTCTCTGATGCTCATTCAGTGGTCTAAGGAGCGTGAGGAGATGCCCTCAGCAGCAAAAAGGATATAACAGACCCTGTACCAAAAGCCACCTAACACTGCTTCAATGTTCTCATCCTGCCAGCGCAGGGTGATGAGCTGTGAATCCTCGAAGCAGGTTCCATTTCTATCTCTGACCCTCATTAGCTACAGCCTGAGTGACCTATTTCAACCTTGAAAACTTCAGTTTCCAGATCTATAAAATGGGGATTAGGGTACCCGCCTCTTAGGGTGGTTGGTTTGATCAGATGATCCATATAAAAACCTTCGCAAAAGGTAAATGGCTCTAAAATGCTGGTTAGTTTGGTATAATTATAAGCAAAATCACTCTCTTATAAGAGAACATTTATCTAGCACATTGGTTTCTGGCAATGACTAATTCTATATTTACTCACCCCCAAAAAGGGAGACTGCTTCATGGGTCTTTGTTGCAATGTCATGCCCCTATAAATGCAGGGGCCAAAACCTCTCTGTGTGACTTGACAATGAAGAATTTCAAATGGAAAAACACAAAGTATCCTATTTCAAGTGCACTTTTTGCCACTGAGAAAACCTGTCATCAATGACCTGCCACCTGTGCCTACAGTCCTCTTTGATAAATTACACAGGAGTTAAAGCTACGGACCAGCAAATGTTCAACACACAGTGGGATCAAAAGAGGCCAATCGAAGGGCTCGTGGGGGCTCAAGCAAAGACCTAAACTCAAATTGGTTAGGCAACAAAGGAAAGTCTTCAACATGAACCAGAAGACATCAAGTGTATGGCAGGCTGAAGCATGGTGAATTCTGGGACTTGAACAATGTCACCATCTTCTCCCCATCTTTCCCTTCTGCTATGTTGGCTGGCCTCAGACAGATTTCCCCCTCACAACCTCCAAGTTCAAGTCTAGCAGAAAAAAAGAAAGAAATTCTCTTCCAGGTGAATCTTGGGCCCTGGATTTCACTCTGAGTGGACCAGCCAATCATTTGTCCAGAAGGACAGAGTGATGCTGATTGGTTTGGCTCTGAAGGCCCATCACTGGAGGAAGAGACCAGCCTGGCCCCAAAACCTGACCTGAGGATGGGAGAGGAAGAGAGATGAGGCCAAAACAAAAATCAGGGACTGCTGCAGAGGAACAGTGCTGAGGATCCCACTCCAGATGGGCTCAGCGGACTCCTTGCCAGGCCTTGCCTTGGCCTCCCAGTCCAGCCTTACTCCAGCTTTGGTCCCACATCCTCTGACTATGCCAAAATCAAGTGCATCCCCCTAAGAATCATTTCTTTTTCAAGTCCTGTCCTTATCCACAATCCCTTTGCTCTTCACACCAACCATGGGCTTCCCAGAGAAATCTCCTGGCTTCTAAATGTTGGCTCCTGTTATTAGGTCTGCCCTTCACCCTGCTCTTCACTCTCTCTTCTGCCTGAAGCGGACTCCACACATGGCATCGCTGGGATCCCGCACTGAATCAGAGTCCTGGGGCTACTTTCTCTGTGGCTGCAGCTCCTCCCAGTCTGCCCCAGCTTAGATGGGGTTCCAGCAGCCCACTCCCTCCTCCTGTCCGTTCAGACCTATGCATGGCAAGAGTTCCAAGCTGTTGCTAATCTCTGGGAGCCTCAGCATCCCTTGTTGATTCTCTCAACCCTAACCTTAGCTCTAAGAAGATCCCCTTTATGAAAATGCCTTAACCCATTTGAACTGAATTGTTTCCTGCCAGAACGCAGACAAACCCTCTTTAGAACATTGTTCCTCAGTCACTGTCTTCCATCCACCTCCACAATACCTTCCACTCTTTCCCCTCTGCTGATAAACTAGCTCAGACTTCCTCAAACCCAAAACATCTTTCTTTGAGCCCCTCAAAATGCCACAACACCTCTTGGTTCCTCATCCTGCTCTCCTTACACAAATGATCTGACTGCAGGTCTGATGGGCAGGTCACTTTGAACTGCTTTGCCTCTCTGAATTGGTTTCTTTTGCCTGGAAGCTTTGGAGGCTTCCCCTTCAAAGTCACTCAGGATATTCTCTTCTTCGGGCCCCATGTCTCTGTCTCCCCACGACTTCACTTTCTGAGGCTGAGAAGCTAAATTTCACTTGCAAGTGGCCTTGCCTGTCTGCTCATTATACATTTAGGTGCCAGGTGGCCAAACCCATCCTGCCTCAAACTTCATTACATATTATGACCTGGGAGCTCAAACCCTCAAAGCTCCAGACTCCCTGCCTCCACCTGCCCATGGGTCATCTCTACCTGCACGTTCCATAGGCCCCTCAACATCTCCCATGTGGAGCCTATGTTAGTCAGGGCAGAACCAGAAGCAGAACCAATAGGCTATGTAGAAAGATTAAGTGGAGATTTATTTGGGAATAGGCTCATATGGTTATGGAGGACAAGAAGTCTTTCAGTTGCCATCCGTAGGCTGGAATCCCAGGAGAGCTGGGGGTATAATTACTTCTGGGGTCAAAAGCCCAAGAGTGGAATATGGAGGTGTCCTAAAGTATAAACACCTGAGAACCAGGAGCTCTGATGTCAAAGGGGAGAAGGTGGATGTCCCAGCTCTAGAAGAGAGAGAATTTGCCCTTCCTCTGCCTTTCTGTTCTATTCATCTCCATGTTCTACTCAACCCTATTGGTGAAAGGTCACATGCTTTACTCAATCTCTGGATTCAGGTGCAAATCTTTTCTGGAAACACCCTCATAGATCACCCAGAAATAGTTTTGCCTGCTCTCTGGGCATCCCTTAGGCATGTCACCATCCCAGAATTCACATCACAGAAATCCACCTCACCAATTCCTTCTTTATCTGCCCCTTCCTTACCCATCTGCCTTTCTCTGTGCTGTTGGTTTCCATCTGGGACACTCCCGACATTTTATGGATGTGGTCCTAGAGGGCAGATGTCCAAGATGCTGTGGCCTCTCTCCAGTTTCCTCTACCTGCAGTTTGGCTGTGTACTGCCCATGGGTGGCCGTACCTCCTGAACAGTAGTGGATGGTGTAAATCTGTAGTTGCCAAACCTAGCAGGCAATAGGCCAACTCAGGGGAGAGTGTTAAAAACACAGATCCCTGGGCCTCACCCAGGCACTGCTCAAGTACAATCTCCAGGGGTGAAATTCAAGCAACTGTATTTTTATCAAGCTCCCAGATGATCTATATGGGATCTACTTGGGAACAGTTGGTTTGAAAGACCTACAGAAGTAGTTGAAATAAAATTTATCCTAAATTTTCTATTCCATTGAATTTTATTTTATTCTATTAAATAAAGAAAAACAAAGCATGAAAACAAAGCACCTTCTAATTTCTTGGGTTCCACTCACTATCTTTATTTTAGGTAGTATTTTCCTGATGAGGCAGTTTCACGTACATTAAATGGACCTCCGTGTAAGCTCACTACCGTGGCCTTCTTGACCCTCTTGGCAACAAGAGCAAGTTCAAGGCCACAGAAAATAAAGAAAGGGGTTTGTTAGGGGAAAGGGGAGAAGAAATGAAGGACTAGAAAGGTATCAAAAAGGTAGAATAGTAAACTCCTAATTTTTTACCCAAACAAACAAATATAACACTTATAAGATGAACAATATTCAAGATTTCAAGACGTGAACAAGTTGGTCAGCTACCTTTCTAACCAGGCTTCTGTGGCTCTTAACATTTTTAGCCTACGTTCGTTCCCTGCCACCCCCCACCCCCCGGTATTTGCCAGATACAATTTTCCATCGTGAGCTTAAGAATGTTCTCAGGTTTGCATGCAACATCTTGAAGCTAATACTCCATCAACCACTTTCCAGAGCTCTCTATCCAAACTTGTCTCTCTATAAATACCCTAGGTGGACTTTGGTACCTGTTTGCAGTCTTTCAGAAAGGAAAATTCTACTTTTCCTTCTAATTTCCATAGTTACTCTCCCTTTGGATTTATAAAAGAGAGAGAGAGAGAGAGAGAGAGAGAGAGAGAGAGAG